>CM029374.1:18043522-18191022 GCA_017165825.1 Hepsetus odoe | reverse complement strand
ATGTGCGTTTATTGTTCCTCTACAACAACAATTTGCCTAGTCAGATGTAATTCACTTTTCATAAACTAATGCAATGCATATCTAAATATTTGATAGCTTATGAGCTCTCACAAATGAGTAAGGATAATAACCTCTGACCTCGCCTGCAGAAACAATATCAATGATTGATTTACATTCAGTACAGCCAGCCCATAGTGTGGGAATTACCCTGTGGAAATCTTCTCACCACTGAAAGAACAGTTCAAGAAATGAATATTTTATACTGTATCCAATGAGAGGTGCACTTTTCACAGTTTAGATACTGCATTCTCTCATTTCATTCATTCTTTCAGGGTCTTCTTTTTGGAACTCTTTAAAAGTTTCACTCATAAGTTCTCAGGAATATGTGTCATTTAAATTTTTAAAGCTCATCCTCACCCTTCTTAATCTAGAGTAATTAATCTTTCATTTTATTATAATATTGTTTTGTGCAATGTTGTGTTTGTGTTCAGTGTAATTACTACACTCCCTCTACATTTACATAGTAAGTGAAATGAATTTTACAATTGTTAAATGTTAATATTCATGTTTCAAATTGCCTAGTCTTCTCAATGATGTAAAATATGTGAAAGAAAATAAAGGAAAGACTAGTTAAGTAAAGTAAAAGTAAAATACTCAAATGCACTTTTAGAATGTGCCCTTTTGAAAGAATTTCTTGGTTTTGATGAACTATAAGTGGGAAATAATTTTGAATTGCCTCACATTTGTGCAAGAACTTCTAAGAGGTCATTTTTTAAGACATGATATCTTCATGCATGTGTTTTGCACTCTGCCTCTATCCTCTGAAAGACTCTGGACTCCCTGTGGTTGGTTTTGTCTTGAGAGGATCCCCTGATCCATCTGGCCCCACTAGCCTTGGTTTGTTTTGTGATTTCAAACAGTGCTTAAACAACAGTCTCAGTTTAACAGTTTCAGACTCCCTTTCGATACAGACTTCTGATAAGAAGCTCTATATCTGGTCAAACAGACCCCGACTCTAGGCTCATGAAGTCTGGCAAGACTTTATCTAAACCAAAAAAGGCAGCAATGCTCAGGTTTAAGGCCTGGATTTAGAGGCAGCTAAATTCAGGAGATCACTAAGACTTGATGATAGGTGGCTGCATTTTGCGGTTTAGAGGATTTTTGTGGTCACGTCATTTGGTTTTGAAAAAGATCCTTCACCCTCACATTCCAGTCTTCTCATTTCCATTCACTTATTGCATGTGGACATATCTAAATCCAAATCTGATTGCTATCGTATAGTACATGTGCAGACTTGAAATGCACTTATATGCTTTCCCACATGTACATAGGTCACAAAACAGTTCATATTGTAAGGTTTTCTTGCACAGTTTCTTCTTGATCGCTTATGTTATTTCCACAAAACAGCTCTAATTTGAATAAGTATTTAAGCAAAACTCAGGGCCTTGTTTTTGATGTATTCAGATGTCCAACAAAAGAAATTATTATAGCTGCCTGCATTTCTCATAATCTAGAGCCTTTCATGTACTTATATAGTGATGCCCAAAGGCTTAAATACCCTTAGCTGGTGAAAATGGAAGTTTAGCCCTGATTTTGCTTGTTTTGATACTGATATGAATCAAAGTGAAACGTGCTGATATAATTTGAAGCATCTACTTTTGAGCCATTTAAAAATACCTGCATCTCTTCATCAAACTGTCCTTGGATCACTTTTCTACACCCTAGGGGCATTCTTTCTTCATTCTGACAATCATTTAAGCCCAAAATATCTCACATGCTTGTCTATTTGAGGGGGAGAACACTTTTTAATTCAATCAGGCAATACTTTGTGACTCTAAATGACTTATATGGAACATTAATTTATCTAGCAACTTTAAGGCTTGTTTTCTCTGTGTTGTTTGTTGCCATGGCAACTGTGCCATCTGCCATAAGAAGACGAAGGCTGTATGTACATATTGAGTTTCTCAGGGAAAAGCAAACAGTCCTCTTTAATCAGCTGAAAAAGCTTGAGGCTCTTTTGTTAAGACCTTCTATGACCCATGCTATCGAGTGTCTGTTTAGGTAATAACAGCCAACTGGGTAGTGAGTACCTTTGGCTTTTCCTCAGCAGCTTCCCTCCGTGAAGCATGTGAAATCTCACCATCTTGATACATGACATGCCTTTTGCAGTCCACATCTTATTTCTGCCACAACGTCCATTAATGAATGATTTTGTGGTTTAGATATCAGGCTTTCTAGTGCGTGGATTTGTATAAGTTATACGTTCTCGTTTTATAATTAATATTGCATGCCATCTGCAATTCAATCAGTTATTGCAGCTAGTCTATAGCATGCATTGGTTTTTAAGGTTAAAAGTGGCTAAATGAAAAAACTAATCTTCGGGTTTGCATATTAAGCTTTTGAGACATGCCACTCTTGAAGTGACCTGAACACTGAACAGTGGAAGATGATAGTTTTCCCCCCACACAGATGCACAGGTGTTGTGCTGTATCACACTGGTATATTTTGGAACAAAATTGTTGTCTTTGGTTTGCAAGATTTTCTGCAAATAGACTACATGTCAAAACATGTTTTCATTTTGAATTTCAAAATGTAAAAAAAGGTTCTGAAATTACTTATGGCCACAGTGGGAACTTCGTAGTTCACATAACAAAATTGCTTGTTACATGGATTTGCTCTCCACTCTGTCAAAGAAGTTACATTCTGTATTATACAACACAATGTATTATGGACATATGGTGTTCACCAGGGTACACTGCATGTATATTACCTCTTGTCACGCATTATGGGATTGTCATAGTGCACTGGGCTTACTCTGCTGTGTCAAATTGCACACAATGCAGTGACTAAAGCATATTTTGGTACAATCTAAAAATCCTACCATTTTTCTCTTTGGGCTTCTTGCTCCTAAAGACCCAGGTAACCTCAGACAGCAGACTCACTGGCACCAAACTGCTAATTAACCTTGAAGACTTATGGAGTCAGACAAGTGCAATATGCAACCAAATGAGGTGGAACCTCAGCTCTCTCTAATGCACATCAAGTCCAGTTCTCTGTCCTCTGCTCACTGTCTGTGCTCGAGACAATATGAATATTAACTGGATTTACTTTTTCTTCTGACCATAACTTCTGTGCTTAACATTCAAATATTTCACTCCTTATTAATGACTGAAAGAGGGAATTGTTCCTGACATAGCAAAACTTGTTTTTCTCAGTATTTTTGTTCCCATCTCCAAATGCGAGCTGTTTTTAAAATAGTGTGAACATTTTATTTAAAAGAGTCCAAAAACGTATACATTTTTAGATGAAATTATCAGTATGTCCGTACTGTTACTGTAATAAAAGCTTGTTACTCTAAAAAGATAGCTTTTTTTTACTTTAAGGAGGGGTGTGTTTTTATTTGTATTTTTTGATTCATGCATGAAATCAATGTGAAATGGTATTCTAACCAAAGGATATGTGTGTTATGGGATGTGATGGGATTTCTTTCTCAAATAAAGCCTTATCTTTACTGACAGAAAATGTGATGATCCTAAATAAGGCTTTTACTGGTCAGTGAAATTCCTGCTCTAATTCCTGTCCTGCTGGATGTGTGTGTATATATATATATATGGCAGCAACAGCACCCTTGTGCCAGGATTACACTGCTTATTTTCCAGCTGGACCAGTGAGGCCTGAGCTGTGTTCATCTGAGCTGATCTTATCAGCAGAGATGTTTATTTTAGCATCCATCACAGCTGAAAGAATTTACCCCAACTAGGGTATGCATCAAAGCTTCCCACATTGTCAAAACAAGCTTTACTTTTCTCTGGACCATGACTGGTGCCATAGTGAAAACATACATGCATGAGTTGTGGACCCTCTGATTTATCATGTTTTATTGCTTGCTCACATTTTGTACATGCAAAATTTCCTGTAAAAATTGTACTTTTTTTCCAGTGAGAAAAACAGAATATAAAATGGCTTTGCTAACATGAACATTTTCTCATAGTCAGTATTTACCCCCAGCTGACTGTGACTTTCTCATCTTTGCCCCAGCTTGATTTCATACCTCTTATTCAGCATTTGCCCCTGCAGTGACTACCATAATAACCACTGTTTGATTTGTGAGAACAGCGTGGACGTGCTTGAAAGGAGTGACATCCACTTTGTCACTGCGGAGGCAAATGATTTGGCCAAAGAAAAGAAGACAGCAAGAGGCCGCACCCCCTTTCACCCAAAAACAAGGCGACTGCTGGAGATTGCTGCTGGCATTGAACTTTAGACAAATGATTCATTGTGTCCAGTTTAAAGCTGCTGTTTGAGTAAAAGGATGGCAAATTCAATGTGCTTGTCAATCACTTGACTTTTAACCAGTTGATCTTGTTCAATGAGATTTTGAAGAGATGACAACCAGATGATCACCACTCAAATCACCACACAAATCAAGCCAAAAACACTAGCATAAACCAGATTTATTTCACTTAAGCATGGTGGGCTTCAAAAACATGCTTATCTTGTTGGATATATGTCAGTATTTACCAGTGGGCTTGGCTCTTTGCTTAACATTGACTTTGAATAGAAACAAGTCACTGCAGGGTATTTATTTTCTTCTAGTGGTTTGTGTATTGCATGGCACTTCAAATGATTGACAGGTGGAGACTGCTTCATGAGGCTTTTTTCAAGCCTGTCTGTGACTTTTAATGCATTGTTAACATTGGCTATAAAAGTTGTTGATATTGCAGACTGAAATGGGCCCTTGAAAGAGACAAAAAGGCTGTGGGCCATTGCTTCTCTCTAAGGTAAACAAAAACAAAAGAACACAAATCTTTGCCTAAATATCTCTAAAGTAAAGGAAATGTCATGTCTGTTTTAACAAAGTGTAAGTAGTCTGACAATTCTCTGCCATTTGGTGTCTGATAGTTAAATGAATTAAGGAGTTAATCCATTTTGTGGATATGGGGCCAATTTAGGCTAATTTGAGGTAATTCACACATGGATGATAATTGCACTAGATGGCTCAGAATGGCTATCCATTAGATATAGCAGTTGATTCAGGGAAGTAGTAGTTGATGTTAGTGGGGCTCTTTTCTTGGTAGGCCATTTGCCCTTTAGGGAGAAGAGACAGGCTACAGCTGTGGCAAAGTAGCTAGAGAATATGATTTGGACTATAGTTAGAGCCCAGATGTGGTCATAACAGCTGAGCAAGAGAATAGGGAGCACAGGAGATCTGTGTGGAGGGGGGGGGTAGGGCAAGTTTGAAAAAGGTTACTTCAACTTGGCTCACAGCATGTAGGCCCATAAGGGGAAGCGTGTGACTGGTCTGGTCCTGTGAATTTACCCCTTCTTAACTCCTGGCAGAGAAAGATGCTTATCTTCTAAATGGCTTTATTTGATTTATCTTTTATTAGAGGCACATGCTACATGCAGGCTTCTTTTCCTTTTTTAGAACTTTACACTGCTACAGCTGTACAGTGCAAAAGAGGAACAGTAGTATCCCACCATTATTTTAAAGAGGTTTTACAGAACTTTCACTCCTAGCCTCTAGTTTCTGGTCTGTAAGTCACAGTTTCTTAAAAGCTCAATATATGCTTTTGACTAGGCAAGTATCATCTTGACCCAAGCTAGCCTTTTCACAGTGTAAAAATAGCTCATTACTCAACAAGGCTTCTTAAAAGTCAGCATTTCAAGTCAGAGAGCATAAATTTTCCATTTTCTTTGTACAGTGGTGTTAAAAGCATGGATGAACCGATGCCATATGAGTTCCTCACATGGAAAGTCACATCATATGCAGAAGTTACTGTTAAAGTGACTCTCCTTCAGCACTAATGAACTCAAATTAATTCTTATCTATTTAATATTCAAGTATATCTATTTTATTCAAGTTATAGACGACTATAGAAAAGCCTCACTGCTGCTCTCAGCCAGTGAATCAATAAATCAGGAACAGAACTGCTCCTCCGGCTTCCTCCTCTGGCTGTTTTGTGCTATGTTAGATGCTGATAAATCAAAGGAGTGTTCATAACATGTAAACATGCTGATAAATTGAATGCTCATAAATTGAGCTTGCCATCTTGCACTGGAGTTAAGGGAAGTGGTCAGAGAAGTGTTTCATTATTTAATCACAAAGTAAATACCCATAGCTGTTAAACATAACCTAAACAATATAGCATAGTTTGAGTATAGGTTCTGACTTGGGAAAGCTAGCTAAAAACTAACCAGTCCCTTATCATAAAGACTTATTGGTTTTAAAAATGAATTTATTTTCCTTTTTCAACTGTCAGTACTTGTGATGTTTTAGTAATAGCTAGATCTATCTATCTATCTATCTATCTATCTATCTATCTATCATACAGACATACATATATATGATTCAATAAGAAGTGATGAACTTTTAGATTAACTTTTTTTTGTAGAATAAAGGCATAAAATGTCATTACATTCAAAGATAACTATTTAATTCATTAATTAAGCTCAACAGCTAGTTACAGATAGTTATTAGTTTGGCAACTTGTCTGTGATTCTGATATCTTCAGTTTATTGCCAGTGGGGATTTTAATTTATTAATGTCTCTGTCTTGGAAGAAAGAGGCTCTTGATAAGTGTTTAATCCGCCCTCTGTCCTTCTGAAACAGTACTTAACTAATTTGACTAGAACGGAGGAATGCCAGAAACACTAAAGGCCACCAAATCCTAAGCAGACACTCTGGAGTCAAGGACTTACAGTAATGATCAGCTGCACTAAATGAGACTGTCCTGCCAACAACGAGAAGCCAAGGCACTGCTCAGGTTTTTGCTTTTGCTTTTTTGTATGTGGCAAAATTGAACACATACATTTTACAGAAGCCACAAATAACATATCTATACACATTCACACAGACTAGCCATTTAAGTAGGTATATCTACATTTTATTAACACTTATTGTCACAAGTAATATGTGGTTGGTGGATCATTCCATTCAAAGCGTGTGTGTGTGTGTGTGTGTGTGTGTGTGTGTGTGTGTGTGTGTGTGTGTGTGTGTGTGTGTGTGTGTGTGTGTGTGCATGTGTGTGCATGTGTGTTGTACTGAGTGAATCACACAAAAAACATATTCTATTATATGTATAGACTCTATCAGAAAAAGGTACTAATTTTGCCCTCCACTTTAAAACATTACATTATGAAAAGGTCCAAATACGGCCCTGTCCCATGATTCCCAAGATGGTGATAGTCTAACTGCTTTCAAAAGAGGGACTGTGTGTGTTCAGAATTAGTATTTGTTTAAGTTAAATGCCTAAGAGCTCAGTCCTGAAAATTCAGAACAGTCCCAGGAGTTTAATTAGTCATCGTTGCGTCCTCAGAGCTCACGGTATCCCTCCAGTTTATAATTTGAAATTCTGAATTCCATGACGTTGTGCCACAGAGCAAATCTTTAGTGGGTAATTAAATGTGAAACAAATCCCTTAAGAAGAAATACTGAGTCATCACACACAAGTCCTTTACAGAGATTAACTCACAAACACACATTTTCACCTTGTAACACCAATACGATCTTCCATTTGTACTTGTCTGTCAAAAACTAAGCAATATGCCTCGAGCAGACATGTAACCTGTGAGAGACCTTTACCTTTCCCAGCTCCCTCCATCCTGCTCCTGTACATTTTGTCATAGGTTGGGTTGCTATGGCAGCAGCCTGTCTCCAAGGGCACTGGAAAAGGGGTTGTAAAGTGATGTATTTTGTGCGCAGTATTTCTGCATTGAAATTACAGAGCTGCAATCAGTGGGAATTAATTGAGCTCGGGTAATCTCTGCACGCTGAGTACACTCTGAATGAGCCATGTGCTTGCTGGGCATGCAGAGCATTCATGCATCCACTTCTTAAAGGAGCAATGACCTTGGATAGTGCCTGTGCCTTAAGCAACATAGAGACCATGTGGCTAACACACACAAACACTTAGACTAATAACTTTCATTATTACACCATATTAAACAACTTGTGTCTGGCATTTGTGTCTGGAAACTCTAGCCCACTTTTGGAGAATATGAACTATGCTTATAACATCTCTGTAGATCATGAGGTGTTTGTGTTGCAATCAACCATAATATCACTTTCTGTATAGTTGTGGAGGCCTTCTGTTTTACTAACTCATGCACAAGCATCAGGATCTCTTTCTTTTATAGATTTAAAGTAGATGTAAAAGTTCTTCCAATATATATATAGAATAAAAACATTTCAAAGCCATTTAGATTATCATTGCGTGCCAATATTGAGGTCAACTTGGCCTGCTTAAAATCTTTTTACCTGCAATGAACTATGGGTATTTTTTAATTCAGTAGGGTTTTTTTCTTTAAAATGTCCCCCAACTGCATGTAAATGTGCTGGCACTGCATCACAAAAACTATTTCTGCAGTTTAGGTTTTATATTTCATATGGAGTTAACAATGGGATTTGAAACATTTTGTGTCTATACTTTGTAAGCCTTTACCGTCAAAAAGGTGAGGGAAACTCCAATTTCCATTTTTTTTGACTTCTTATAAATTAGTTTATAAGCATTTGGCAATTTAAAGTGACTAGCCTTGTCAGTGTGAAACGCAGCACAGCACAACACAATGAAATTCAACCTCTGCGTTTCACCCATACACACATGCAGCAGGGGGCAGCTAGTGAAAGCGCCTGGGGAGCAGTGATGGGGACAGTACCTTGCTCAAGGGTACCTCAGGGCAACCTAGTGGTGAGGGAATCAAACCCACAATCTTCCGATCCGGGGCAACTCCCTAATCACTAGGCCACCGCTGCCCCAATTGCAATTTAATTGCAATTTTTATGTAACATTTATTTTGATTTTGTCATCCTGTATTTGGATGCTTTTCACAACTGTTGTCACAAAGCAGCTTTACAGAATCCAGGTCGGAGCCCTGAGCCGAGGGCGACAGAGGCAAGGAAAAACTCCCCCAAACTTGAGGAAGAAACCTTGGGAGAGACCAAAACCCAAAAGGGGAACCCATCCTCCTTTGGTCGACATCAGACATGAAAAGGAAAGAAAGAAAGATACACCCTGTACAGTGATGACTTCCAGTAAGCATGAGTTACAGTAAAAGAAAATGAGTTCACTGGTGACTGTAAATGGAAGTTCATGAGCTAATGGTGGGAGCTCAGTTTGAGTGGGGGATGCTTTAATCATCAATAGGTCACTATTAGGAAATAATACCTTACCAGTTCAGTGTAACTTTGCACTTATATAGAGTTATTGTTTATCAATTTAGGTGAGAGTATTAATGTTATACAGAACAACATCATGTATTACATATGTATTATGTATCAATTATAAATACATTAATGCATTTAATACATATTTTAATATTTTAAATTGGTAGCTTCAAAACATGTGACTTGTGGAAGTTATTAATGGTCAGCTGGTGGTGAGAAAATAAAACTTATAATTGAAATTTTAAATGAAAAAAATTAAATACATAACGAGAATTAAGAGGTTTATTGTGAACATGTAAAACGTACAACGGCATATAGTTTACATCCTAAGAGTAAAATGCTATAGGCAGTGAAATCATGTCTTTTGTGTTTCTGGCCCTAAACTCCACTCACACAAGCTCACACACACACACACAAATGCATTTAACTCCTGGGCATTTTTCCTCAAGGAGATAGGCCCAGGCTGTGTGATATTAATAACTATGTATGAATCACTGATTCCAGGCTAAATGTTCCATGTGGTTCATGCCTGAGGGAGAAAAGTGTTCACACACACACACGCGCTACACACTCCCCAGAGAAGGGACCTGTCAGTGCGTTACAGTTTTGTCTCTTTGTCACCATGTGGTCACTGCTCAGAGGGTCCCCGCCTCGTGTCTTAATCTGAAGGATCAGAGCATTCAGCCGAGTCGTAATTGGTGAACATTTGGGGGGCTTTTTGGGTTGTGGATTAGGGTTCATTTCTAGGACAACCTTCATCCAATCGAAATGTCATTTCCTAAGACAGTGGGGGGTTGAGCAGGGGCCGTGTCCACGCTCCCTCTCCCAGATGAAACAATCCATATATTGTTCACTATTTCAGTTATATTGACAGGAAAATGTGTTCAAAAAAATAACAGTGTTCAATGTGCTTGTATGTAATTATGTAACACTAAAAAGGAGTAACACCATGATTGTCCGGTTTGAGTTTAGTGAGCCTTATTTACTAGTGTTTTCCACAAATGTAGATCCTGAAATAATTGGTGATAAACTTGAGCCTATTTTTCTTGAAGCCTTGTTGGCATTTTGTTGCTGACATTAAACTTCATACAAAGGCATCCTTTAGTTCTAACATTTGAAAATGGTCTCTATTCTCTGGCACTGTGGTATACAGAGCAGGAGTTGGTCAGACATGGTATGGCGACGCTGTCCAGTCCTTTTCATGTGAAAACCAAATAATGACCTGTCTCAGAGTTTCAGCCTCATGACTGACACTCCATTCAGCATCAATGACATGAGTCAGCCTGTCTGCTTTATCTGTAAAGGAGATCAGTATGTTGGCCAGGCAGACTGACTGCTGTGTGTGTGTGTGTGTGTGTGTGTGTGTGTGTGTGTGTGTGTGTGTGTGTGTGTGTGTGTGTGTGTGTGTGTGTGTGTGTGTGTGTGTGTGTGTTTTCCCAGCCCCTGGCCTGATCAGTCCAGCTCAGCTAATGTTTTGGTTGGCTGAACGTTTCTGCTGAGGCCCAGGCTTTAGTGAAAGCAAAAATATAACATCATAATTGCAGTCCCATTTAGCTGTTGATATGCCTTCAAGCCTCAACCATATTAAGACGGCTTTAATTGAAAGGGGGAAGGGAGGAATAATGTGTTGGTTGTTGGCTTTTTTGTATTTTAACTGGGGTTAAATCCTTTTCATGTAGATTAATTCAATCTACCACTCTTAATTTATTGCACCTCCCACCCCTTGTGTACATGAACACTAAGGGGGCTTACTGCATTATGCTGTGATTGCCTGCCATTGTTTTTCCCAGACAGCTTGTTGGCAGTGCTTGGGTGTATTGATGTATGAGCATTTCCTTTTCACATGCATAGCAGTGAAGCTCATTAGTACATCTTTGTTGGTAGTCTCCAAGCCAGCACCACTTTAATTACAGTATTAGTGTTATGTAGATTCATCAGGTCCTGCAAGCATTTATGTTTATTGCACAAGACCGGAGGGGTTTTAGAGCCACCTCCACATGCTCCAAAATTACTACATGGAATTTTGGACTCAAACTGAATCTTAACTGTTAGTTACAAGCAAGTACACAAAGGTGTACAGGCTGTCTAAAAAACAAACGATCATGCTTCTCCAGATAAATAACAATTAATTGCATTATCTGCTGTTTTATTCACCTATATGAGCTATGAATTGTACGTGCTTATATTAAAAGCACATAAAATATTAATACTTGATTTCTTTTCAAAGCTTTGAGGCTTAGTTTTCAAGACTTCTTTTAATCATATACATTATTTTTCACTTTTCTATTCATATACATTACATCCCTTCAAAATCCCCACTGACTGCAACCATCCACAACTATTAACTACCCTACTATTAACTACAACATGCCACTATCCACACTATTTTCCCACATTAACTGCCACTATCCACACTAACTGCTACCATCCACACTAACTACCCACATTAACTGCTTCTATCCACACTAACTACCCACATTAACTGCCACTGTCGACACGAACTACCCACATTAACCTCCAATATCCACACTAACTGCCACTATCCACACTAACTACCAACATCAACTGCCACTATTCACACTAACTACCCACATTAACTGCCACTGTCCACAATAACTACCCACATTAACTGCCACTGTCCACAATAACTACCCACATTAACTGCCACTATTCACAATAACTACCCACACTAACTGCCACTATCCACACTAACTACCAACATCAACTGCCACTATTCACACTAACTACCCACACTAACTGCCACTATCAACACTAACTGCTACTATCCACATTAACTATCACTATCCACTCCAGCTGTTACTACTACACACTAACACTAACTAACACACACACCATGCACACTAACACCCACTATCCAAACTAACTATCCACACTTACCAACATCATTCACACCATCCATACTTTCACACAATCCACATTAACTATCTGTATAAACTGCCACTATCCTTACAAACCACACTACCTGCCATTTTCAACACCAAATACGCATTCAGACTCCCACTATAAACTTAATTAAGTGTCACTAGCCAGTCTAACATCTCCCACTATCCACACTAACTATATATGTGAAAGTGACTATTCTTGTCATTGCGAGGTCACAGCACAGCACACAGTGAAGCTCTACATTTAACCCATGCACACAAACACTGTGCAGCAGGGGGCAGCTATGAAAGCTGCCCGGGGAGCAGTGACAGGGACTGTACCTTGCTCAAGAGCAACCTACTGGTAAGGGGTTTGAACCCACAATCTTCTGATCCTGTGGCCAGCTCCCTAACCACTAAGCCACCGCTTGTGCTGTCTACACTGTCTACACTGTCAATCTCCACTTACTATCCACACTAATAGCCACACTATTTATACTAACTTTCACTATTCACACTAATTGTCACTATTCACAATTACTATTCACTTTTACAATTCATACTATTTACACTAACTGACACTATCAACACTAACTATCTACACTAACCATTCACTTAAACTCTCACTGTCCAAACTAACTATCCTCAATCTGAACTAGCTGCCACTTTCCAAGCTGAGTATTGAAACTTACTGCCATTATCAACACGCCATGCCCACTACCACTTTCCACAGTATTCATTATAACTGTCATTATGCACAATGTTCAAGCTGCCACTATCCACACTACCCTGGCAGTAACTGGCAGTAACTGGCAACCTCCACACTACCTATCCACACTATTGATGCTTTCATTGTCCACACTATCTCCAATTTGAAAGAGTGGCTGCTCACCTCAGATCAATTTAGTTCATAACAGCCCAAACCACTAGAATGTTTGAGACAACGACCAGTAAGGAATTACTGAAAGATGCATTCTCTCAGGCATTAACAGGGGAATAAGCGGTAGTACAAGATTCTGCTGAGGTTGCAGTGGACATTCCTAGAGCATTTGCAGAGGGATGGGCAGTTTGTCACAGGAACTCCAGCACTGTCAAAACAGAGGAAGATTTCAGATTTCTCCACCATATACTATAGAACACTCCATCATTCTTCTCTCTCTCTCTCTCTCTCTCTCTCCCTCTCTCTCTCTCTCTCTCTCTCTCTCTCTCTCTTTCTCATCCAATGCCATCCAACATTTTCTATTGTTTACAAAGAGATAGGCCTAGTTTATTATTCTCCATGTTGCTTCTTGTCTTACATACCAAACTAATGTAGTGTGATTCTCATTAGCTGACTGGTTTTGGTCAGTTTCCTTGGAAATCAGTATCAATATGAAGCATATGACTGGTCAATGTGGTCTCTTCCATCTCCAGCTTACTGCTCAGCCTGCTTCTAGATGTATTGCTGACCATGCATTAGTAGCAAATATTAGTGCGTCAGAGTGGTTTACGTGAATACTCAGTAAATGAATAATGTGTAGCGAGTCCCAGCCCACAGAATGCCTAATTGCCATCACTGATGAGTGTACCGTCTGACCTCGATATTTGTTAGCCTTTGGTTTGGTTTCTCAGTTGCAGTTCTCATTTGACTTTATCATGCGGGTTCCCCTTTCTTGCCACAGAAGTGGAGGGCCTGCTTTTGTCATTAGAGCTTGCTCTGCCAACAGGAACACTGAGTAGCCAAGCATTAGATTCAACTCTGTGTTTGGTTAACCCCTAAACCAATCTCTGCCAGATGAAAAAGTGGTCCTTAATATATAGTAGAGAATTGCGAGTGGAAATTAGTAGAGGAGCTAAGAATACACAAATAAATAAAAGGATTTTACTTTATATACTGAAGATCAGCATGATATACAATAAACAATAAACAATAGGAGACATTTACAATTACTTCATGTCTTACTCAGATATTCAGGTTTATTCTAACTCAGATGGAGCCTGACATCTTTGTCACTGATTGTGTCTTAAAATAAACATTACAGCAGTATCAATGTAAATGCTTAAGCACAGCTGAAGCCTCTTCTCCTATGCTGATGCATCAGGAAACCCTTTCTGCTAAAGCAGACTGGGATAATGGCAATGATACACGATTCCCTTGAATAAAATCCAAATAAAACAGAGAGGAATTCCAGGGCGAGACAGAGAACGGTGAGAGGGAGAGAAGTGGGTTGGTGGGAGGGAGAAAGTGAATTTTGTATTCACTTAGGCCAGTTATATATATATATATATATGTGTATATACAAGGAGCTTTTTGTAAAGCTCCTCTCTATGAGTGCGGCAGAACCAGTGCTGGGCCCCAGGCAACTCTCAGGAGGCCCGATGCTTATCACAGGCCCAAATACGATGAGAATGAAAATGATGAGACTGTTTTTGTTTTCATCCCACCAAGGAAGATAGGGGAGTTCTCCAGCAAGACAATTAGACGCTGCTTGTCATGCCATTGTGTTCAGACAGGGCAAAAAAGGCACAGACGATCAAACAAGTCTAAACAAACAGACTCCTGGTGTTCAGAAAGAAGCTAATAAGAAAATCCCAAACTCCTGGAATGATGTGTTGCAACACTGAAAGTTCAGAGGAGCACATCAGCATAGTACATAGCGTAGTTCATAACAAGCTAATAAAGAGATTCTGCTTTTGATCAGGCAAGCAGATGCTCCCTTCAATGTTTCTTTTGTACAGAAGGCCATCATGGCTTCCATAGAATTTTACAGTCTCACATTCTCAAACCAAAAAATGACTTTCACAAACAGTTTCTGCAGAAGCACTGTAGTAGACCATCCATTATTTGGTCGCATAGAGATTTCCCAAAACGTGAAGGAAAAGGTCCTATGCCTCAGTAAAGGGATTTGGGTGTTCAGGAAGAGGGGAAGCAAAGCGTGAGGTGTTAATTGTCCCCCAGTGCTGCTGAAATATGAAATGGATTTTTTCCAGGTGAATAAACACAATGAGGAAGACAGAGGACCCAATGTTTGCTATTCCTCTGACCTTTTCTGCTTCTTGCCATGAGTGTGCTGCTTTGAATATTTTTACCCAGATCATTTTCATGATTGCATCGGTCCTCAGCTTTCCACAATAGTCATTTCCAGTATGCAGAAAACATCAATTTACACATATCTGACCAGCATGCTAAACATCTTAGTGTGCTTGGAGACATGACAGAGGTCCTTGATTGACCCCTAGTGTCTATAAAGCTAATCACAGCTTTAACATTTAATGTCTTTGTTCCTTTATACCTCTAAGTCATGCTTTTTATCTGCTTGTATCATGCTTTAGGTTGTGTGTAAGGAGACTCATCACACTCCACAGATGCACACTGCAGTTGACATTACCGTTCAGACAAAATGAGATTAGAGCTCAGTGTTTGGGCCGTCTGACCCCAGCGATGCCTGAGCACAGCTGATAGTGAAGTAGGTCGAGGCCTCACTGGACAAATAATCTGTGTAGTTCAATCTATTGTTCTAGGATTGAGCTATTGTGAAAGCAGTTGTGTATCACAGTATCCTATTGTTTCACTCACCTCTGTTAATCCACAGACAAGATTAACAACAACACATTATAGTAAGACACTACCCTTAACACTGACTTATAGTGGATTAGTTCTGTTAAATAATTTATTGAATGAACGTGACACAAAGCCTCTCAAATTTAGTTTGTTTGTTTAACACACACAATTTTTTTTTTTTTTTTTCAGATTTAATAATAGCTCAGCTCTTCAAACAGTGAACCCAAAACTGACTTTTGGTATTTTAGACCTTCTGTAGAATGTGATGAAACAAGTAAAGTATAATGTTAACCAGGCTTAAAAATAAAATAAATAAAATAAAGCTTTAACTGTAGATTTATTTGTAGACCTTGCTCAAGGGTACCTCAGGGCAACCTACCGGTCTGGGATGCCCTGAGGTTGCCTTGACCAAGGTACCGTCTCCATCACCGCGTATGGGTGAAAAGCATAGGACGTATTTTACTGTGTTTCACTGAGTGCTGTGCTGTTTCAAAATGACAAATAGTCACTTTCACTTCATTTTATTTAAAAGGATTTACGCCCTGTTTTCATTTATTATTAGTGTTGCAGTGCCATCTAGTGGCTGCATCATGAACTGCGCTCTCCAGGCACCATGATCACCTACTTCTTGAAGGTGGCAACTTGTCATTGTGAAACAAAGCACAGCACACAGTGAACCACAAAGAAATTCCTTCTGTTTTTAACCACTTGCAGCAGGGGGCGGCTATACATCCTCCCCCCCAGGAGCAGTGTCAGGGTTAAGGTTAGCTAACCTAGGTTAGGGTTAGGGTGACCTCAGGGCAACCTACTGGTTAGGGTTTCAAACCCATGACCTTCTGATTTTGGGGCCTTTTCCCTGACTGCTAGACTGTCCAGAGTTACTGCTATAATCAGCTCAGTGCATCATCCTGAAGGTATTTTAACTCTAAAACTTAGAACACCGTCTATTTCCAATAAATCAAATATATTCACAGTTGAACCTCACCAGGCACCCAATGCAGATTTCATCTTCATCGGATGAGTGCTGAAATTCCTGCTTCTTTCTGCTATTTTTCAGGTTGATTTTTTTTTTTCTCCAGCATTAGACCTGCATTTCTCAGCCTCCAGTTGTTTCTAATGGGAGTAATGTAAAGCCAGTGAGCATTAAAGTATTCCATCACTATAAAGATAAAATGATCTATGTTGATAAAGCTATCAGGAGGGTGGCCAAAATTACATTTAAAAGGAAGGTTATATTTTTATATGAAAAAAGTCTGCTGATAGCTTTATCTGATGATTTCAAATGCAGACTATTTTTCTAAACAAGAAGACAATCAAGTCTGATCACCTGATCTTGAACACTTGTTATCAACCCCCATCACCACCCTCACACACACACACACACACACACACACACAGAGAGAGAGAGACAATGAATATATTTAGGCCATATGAATATTCAGAATTGTGTAACTTTATAACTAAGCATTTTGTTACTGCAGTTCAAAATATTTCCGCTAGGTGGCAGATGTGCGTTATTGCAGCTTCACATGTGGATTGTTGCTCAAGAACCTGCTTTGTTGAGTCAAATGTGTGGGGTTTAGTGCTAAATCATAAATATGATTAATCGCTGTCACGTATAAATATACTTACAGATTGCAATGGTAAACTTGTAATATTTAGCCTCTCCATTTGGTTTATGGTCATCTAGTAATTAGGTACTGGGAATCATATATATAGTGCAAATATATATGTATATATACATATACTTTATATATATATATATATATATATATATATATATATATATATATGTGTGTATATATATATAAAAAGATATATATTAAGGTATATACTAAGAAAAGTAAATGGCCATGTTTACCTATTAGTGTATGGGCTATAAAAAGGAGGATCCTCCCCATCACTATTTAAACCAGTCATCCAATCAGGATGTCATCAGCTGCAGTTCTTTGAAGTTTTTATCCATGTGAATGTTGAATGTGTGTAACAGGTCACATGCTGAGGGAGTGTCTGAATAACTGCAGCCTTGGATGAGTGTACTTTTTTATACCGTGTAGTCATGACAACGAAACAGTAGAGCAGTGTGCTCCTACACAAAGACCAAACCTCACAAAAGCCACACCAATCCTAGTTTCAGGTTATCAGCTTTAAGACTCTCCAGTATATACAAAGTAATGTTTTCTTTGTAATATGTTTATAAACTCAGTTTGCTAACACAAACCCCACACCTATTACTAGGAATAAGAAGAATGAACAGATAGTATAATAATATATAGTAATGTTTCATATATAATATATATCCAAGAGTTTCATCATAATTAGCTCATTCATTCAGTCCTGAAGGGACCATCCTTGTTCTGGTTACACCCTTTCTCTATATTAGATTTCTTATGTAAACCAGTTTTCTTGTGTATGCCCTTTTACTCCATGCTACACTGTATAAACTGTATAAAGCCAGTGGAGTGTCTGAGAATGACTATTTCAGCGCACCTGTGGTAACTGTGGTGATCAGTCAAGGGACCTGGAAACTCTCACAGCAGGATGCATGTAATGAAAGAGTTAATTTTTTTTCAGGCATGTTCAGTGTGCAGGGATTAGCTCCAGCCTCGGTTTAACACTACAGATCCACTTAGAGTGGAGAAAAAACTGGAATATCTTGCTGTCTCAGATTTTTCAAGTACACATCAGGTTAAGAACATTAGAGCAAGTCCACCTCAGAATGGTTAAAAGAGAATATATTTGGAATTCTTAACCCCAGGTAGTTCCAGGGAGGCTGTCCCTGTAATTAGAAAATGGAAGTCATTGTAGATAAGATGATCTGCTAAATGCCATAAACAATTCTGTAAATAAGAGTGGGCCAAAAGTTCTCCACAGTGATGTCAAAGACTGATCTGAATCTGATTGATTCACATAAGTGTTTCACAGTAGCTAAAGGATGTGACAGTCATGTAAATCCTTAACATGGCACCTCAGACACTGTTTAAATAGTAAATGGTCAAATTTTTAGCAGAGTGACAAATATATATTTGTGAGGTGAAAAAAGGTGAATTTTCCTAACTGCATATCCTGATTAGGGTCATGGACATTGCTGAAGCCTGTCCCAACTCTTACAAGGAAATACTCTGGACAGGTCACAAGTCCCTCATAGGGCAGACACACAGTCAAACGCACTCACACCTAGGCATGGTGGGATTTTAGCATCTCCAATCCATCTGAAGTGCATGTCTTTGGATGGCTGGAGAAAACCAGAGCTCCCAGAAGAATACCACACATACATGGAGAAAACATGCAAAATCCACACAGAAAGGACTCCACCTGGGAATCGAACCCTGAACCTTCTCACCGTAAGGTGACAGTGCCACCCACTGTGCCACCATGCTGCCCGAAGATGCAAAGCAGGGACAGATATAAATCTGGTCGTACTAGGGTCTTGTGTTTTAATAGAATATAATCTTTGAAAGTGTCTTTTAGGTCAACTAAATTTAGATTTAGTTCAACATCTTTAGATTACTCAACATCTCAGGAAAGTCAGAAGAATATTAAGAATATTTAAAAGGCCTTAGAAACAGGTTTAGCAGGCCAGCTTAATAACTGGATTTGTTGATGTTTGAAAGAGAATGCCGGGGGACTTGCAAGGGGCGAGGCTGCTCTGGTGGCTGAACCTATTCTGACAGGGTGCCGGGGAGAATGGGAAGGGCCTACAGGGAACTGAGGGGGTATAAATATGCTCCACCTAAAATTCCTTTTCGTCGACTTGCTCCAACAGGGAACTCTCAGTGCCAGATCATCAAGAAACAGGTAATTGTCGGCTCATTGCAAGCTGCACCTCTTTTCTTTCTCCAAACTGTTGGCATGCAGATGCTGTAACTCCAATTAAATATACTTTAATGACGTTGATTTACTTCAGAAGGCTCTGAAGATCTGTTTCAGATCTGTTATTCTGCTCATCCATGGAATAAGACTATTTTGCTTATGCATGTGACTCTTAGATGTAGCATGAGTAAAACATTTGAGTAGAATTCCATGAAAGTAATACATTACCTACTCCATAAAGCTCCTTTTGTCTGAGTTAAAGACTGTAAACAAGGTTTCCAGTCAGTCAGGGTAAGTCAGGGCAGGTCATGACACAACCCAGTCATCATCAAACCAAACACTGACTGGTTGTTTGCAGGTTGCTTTAAATCCTGTCTCATTACTGGGCTGTGTTATAATGAAATAAATTATTATACTATATAATGAAAGAGGACTATATAATGAAAATCTCCCTTTGGCACAAAGTGGAGAAGATAGTAATAACTATGTTTGTGTGCAGTTCAGACTTGGAAAGTCATGTTTGGGGAAAAAAAAACTTTGAAGCTGGTTGAATAAAAATGAATATGCACTCTCAATCATATTCTGATTGCTAATTATTAGTTTATTAATTTCTTTTTTCTGTAACATTAATGAACTATTTAGATTAACTTTGCAATAACCTTCAACCTTGTCAGCAGGGGTGTGGTGGGGATAATCTTTCACATGTGAGTCATTTATGATTTCCTGAGCATTGTGGTTTTTAAGTCATACTTTAATACCTCAAATAGAGCATCCTAAATCCAAAGTGTAATACAAAGTAATACTAGCTTGTTTCTTGTTTCATGTTGTTGAGTTTCATTCAAAAATGCTTTTCATTAGTAACAGTTTAGTTATTACATGCTGACAAGAGCTGACAGACTATAAATATATATTATTTATGATTAATATGGAGATTAATCATAATCATAATCAGACTGACATAGATAATACAATATTTTTCTATGAATAAAAAGTCCACTGCTAAAGCATGCAAAAAACAAGTAAATTCTCGTTGTTACGTTTGCAGAATAAAATACCTGCAAAGGTTTTAACAGTTGTTGTATTCAACAAAGGAATCTGAAACGTGGGTGTTCCAAAATGTTTTAAAAGCAGGGCACAAAATGTACATACAATCATTAAATTCCCATGGGTAAAAACATTATGTTCAGTAAATTGAATGCTCACCTGTTTTGTATTGGTTTTTTTTCAGATACCATGGACGTAAGTGGAACTTTATCTTCATAAATAAACTTGGACGTA
The DNA here is from genome assembly GCA_017165825.1 of Hepsetus odoe. NCBI lineage: Eukaryota > Metazoa > Chordata > Actinopteri > Characiformes > Hepsetidae > Hepsetus > Hepsetus odoe. Next base: position 18,170,342 of record CM029374.1, on the reverse strand, counting down.
ATAACAGAGGGCTGGGAACATGACTGCATGAAACTCCAAAAATAGACCAGATTTGGCCTTTTTTCCATTTACTACCTACAGCTTCCCTAAATGATATACTGCTTGTATAGAAGAATGGCTTTGAGCATCCATTATAGCAAAACACTCCTAAATTCTGTGAAAAAAAATGTATTGCTGGCTAGGTTTGATCCACTTCAAAAGCTTTAGAAGAACCTCTTCTTTAACTCACTGTTCAATATATGTCCTATGACATAAGAGAGGATTACAACCAGTTCTCTCTTCTGATATTTCTAAGCTTTCAGATGCACTTGATAGTGGAACAGCCCAGAGCAATCAGACAGGGGGGCCAGCATGGCCAGGTCAGCCCACCAGCCCTGCCTGGCCTGGCCAACCTGGCCAACCTGGCCAGCCCACCTGGCCAATGCAGCCAGGCATGCCTGCTCAGCCAGGATGGCCTGGACAACCCAACCAACCCTATGCACCAGGCTGGCCAGTGCCAGCCCCACAAACTGGCCCTCAATCTGCCCCATTGGTGAGAAACTCAAATTAAAGTTATTGCGGGTAGATTTTGTCTGTATTTAACTTCCTTACAGGAACAGAAAGACTATGTAGCATGTTGTTAATAATACTAAATTCCTATTTTTGCTATGTATTGGTTTTACTAGACTGTTCCATATGGCCTGCCTCTGCCCAACGGAGTCTTTGACAAAATGCTGGTTACCATCATTGGGGAGCTTCAGCCGAAGGCTAATGCGTAAGAACAATCAGCATTCAAGCCTCCAGTAGAAAAACACACCACACACATTTAACCAAAAACGCTAAAATGAGAATAAGTACTGTAAAGCTTGCTCTATATTGTAATAACCTTCATACTGGTTCAGTTTTGACCTTACATGTAGTTAAACAAAAACACATAACTGTCATATACTTAATCAAGAATGTACTGTTTCTGTTCATCATCAGGTTCACAATTGATCTAAGCAGGGACAGTGACATAGCCTTTCATTTCAATGTTCGCTTCAATGACCATGGGAAGCAGGTGATAGTGAGAAACAGCATGATTGGGAATAAGTGGGGCAAAGAGGAAAGAGAAGCTCCCACATTCCCTTTCGTCCAGGGGAAGCCCTTTGAGGTGAGCACCTTGTTTGGACATGCTGATTCACAAAACTGGATCAATATAGCGCCTCATTTTTTGGTTAAATATTCTTAAAGAATATTGTGTACTTTTCTACATGCCCCTTGAGTAAACTGAACTAATTACTCTGTGTTTGCTTTTGTAGCTGAAGATCTTGTGCACTCAGACTGAATTCAAAGTGGCCGTGAACAAGTCCCACCTTCTTGAGTTCAAACATCGTGTTAAAGAACTTAATCAGATCAAGTACATCGGCATCTACAAGGATGTCAAACTTTCATATGTTAATGTAGAGAAAATCCCTTGAAAATTATAAACCTTGTTTTTTTGTTTTTTTTTTTTTTTTTTGGATCGTGGTTGTGATGCTAAAATATTTGCAATTAACTTTTCAGTGTCTAAATGTTCCCGCCTTAAAAAGTTATAAAGTACATTCCATCCTCCTTGATTTCTTCTCTGGATATTTTGTTGCATCGTAGCTATATTCTAACACCCTCTAGATGGCTCTCTTAATCTCTTCTGGAAATGTGTTTCCTTTACCTGCTTAGTTCAAGCCACTTAATTCAAATACAAATGTTCAAGGTGGGATAAAATACAGTTTTTGTGTTGCCACAGTGTAACAGCACTATCACACATACTCATGGTGTTGCCAAAACAGAGGGCAATGTTTTATCCATCACTTTAACAAAGTGACCTGGTGTCACGATGTACTCCTCAGCCTTGCCTTTGTTCTTGGCCTTGTTCTTACAGTCAGTGTGTCTGATCAAATGATCAGATCAAATTTGGCTTTCCTACCTATTTTTCATAATGTGTGTGGACCCACACGGCTACCGGATCAGTCAAAATCAATGAAGCATCCTTCTATATTCAGATACTGCTAATGTCTCTGTTCCAACAGAGAACCTATTTTCTCCCTACATTTTAATAATGCATGCTAAAATTATTGAGTGCTTAAAGCTCTCTTGTCCATGTTCCCAAGCACAAAGTATTTTTCTGTATTGTTTATTGGTTAAATACAGAATCAGAGGCATGTTTCAACAACTTAACTTTTTTAAGGGGAAGTAGTTCCCATTTTCAGTTCTTTGTTTTTGTCTATAGGAACCTGCAGGGTGCTCATAATAAACTAAAACCCTGCATTTAATCTAAAAACTGCAACACATTCCTCTAACAGTACCAGCACTACAAGAATCCATCATGTGGCTTTTTGTTCTCTGGCAGTCTGAAGGAATATGTTTTTCTTCAGAAACTCCTTTTATCTATAAATACATTAATCTGAACTTCTGTGATTTAAATGTGCACATTTTTTTCACATAAATTAATAGATTTTGCCAGCAAAATTTGTCTCAGGAGAGTAACCTGAAAAAAAATGCTGTTTTTTTTGCTGATGGAAATTGTAATGTCCATGTGGACACTTCTCTCATTCTCTCATTTTCATAGCCGCTTGCCCTAATTAGGGTTGCGGGGGGTGCTGGAGCCTATACCATCTCTCACAAGGTGAAAGGCAGGGACACATTCTGGACAGGTCACCAGTCCATTGTAGGGCAGACACACAGATAAACACACGCTCACGCTTACACCTATGATCAATTTAGTATCTCCAATCCACCTGATGTGCATGTCTTTGGGTGGTTGGAGAAACCGAAGCTCCTGGAAAAAACCCACGCAGACACGGAGAGAACATGCAAACTCAAACATGAATGAGTGAGAAATGTGGGTCACCCCCCAGGAATCGAACCCAGGACCTTCTTACAGTGAAGTGACAGCACTACCCACTGCTACTGATGCTACTGCTACCTAATGATGAATATACTTATATCCTGATAGAAAATCAGCTATAACATCTCTGTAATTGACATCATATTGTGATGCCCCTGGCTTGTAAACTTACTATAACTGGCTTGCAACTTTGTTAAGCTTTGAAATTCTTCAGAGATGTGAGCAAACAAAATAAGCTGCTTACAGTGGTTACAGTCAGGAGATTTGCTTCTTCTCTTGTCACTGTATAACTTCGTTTTAAGAGGCATGGAATCACACCTGCAAGCACAGTTATGTTAGTTTTGGGCAGTGTGTAAATAGGTCTTGTTTATTAACCATCACATTTGATGGCAAGTTTTTAATTGTTTCAATAAAATGTACAGACAACAAATGTCGGGGTGGCAGTGGTTTAGTGGTAGGGTACCAGCCTCTGGCCCTATGGCTCAAGAGGTCCCAGGTTCGAAGAGGTCCCAGGTTCGTAAATGTAATATTGAATTAATTAAAATGATGCATAGGTAGATTTTGCCATGTTTTTTTCTAGATCCTCTCTCTAAATATTATGTGTAAATAGCTGCCTATCTTTGGGAAATACATCATTTTTTGTAAATTTCTGAAGCTGTGAGGCCATTACTAGCTCAAATAGCCCACTTTCTTTCCTAAAAACTTACCACCAGAGCTGGTATTCATAAAGTAATCATTATCTAGATGCTCATGTCCTAAACCACAAGTTTGTGCTATATTTCTAAAGATCTGAATTAGGTTTGAGCAGGTCGAGAGAAAACTTGTGAATGTACTTTTATATGAATATTTTATTATTGGATCTATATGATGTTTGATGGGGCAGTGGTGGCCTAGTGGTTAGGGCGCCGGCCACATGATCGGAGGATCGGGGGTTCAAACCCCTTCCTGATGGATTGCCCTGAGGTACCCTTGAGCAAGGTGCCGTCCCCGTCCCGCTCCTCCCTGCGATGGGCTGGCGACCTGTCCAGGGTGCGTCCCCCGTCCTCGAGCTGGGTTGGACACCAGCATTCCCCCGTGACCCCGTTTGGGACAAGCGGCAGAAAATGGATGGATGGATGGATGGATGGATGATGTTTGATATTAAACTCTTAAACTGACTGCTTGCAACACTTGCAGTGAAGCCCAGTGCTAAAGTTAAGACACACCATAATGCTGACCCTTGGCTCTTCTAAAGATCAGGCTGCCAAAGAAGTCTGAAGTAAGGTCAGTGTTACATTTTTAATGGTGGAAATAGTCAGTGAGAAAGACCTGCCTGAAATACAATACAGCTTAACTAAATTATGCAAAGGCAATTTTAGTGCCTTGAACACCTGTGAATACCTGTCTAAGAGGGATTTTAAATTTCTCACTGGATTTTAAAAATAGATGTAATAATTTTACCTCCTGTTTTGCATGTCTTAAGCCATCCACAGTTTCTGTCTGTGAGCATGAACAAAGTAAAGTGTAAAGTTTGTAAAGTTGGGAACAAATATTTTAAATGGATCGTTTAAGAATCTGCATTATTCTTCATTTTTCTCACTTTTATGCAAGTGTTATGTCTGCCTGACAAGGCAGTAAAAAGCACCATGAATCTAATACATACAATGATCAGTGATTACTTTAAACCACCTTTCTAATATTACATACTTACCCTCATGCTGACAAAACACCTCTGACCTGGCAAAACATGGACTCCACTAGAACTCAGAAGGTGTGCTGTGGTTTAGTCAGGGGTAAGTAGTAGATCCTTAAATCCCATCCATTGCAAGGTGGGACATCCATGGATCAGACTAGTTTGTCCAGCAAAATCCATATATGTTTGATTAGATTGCAATCTGTGGATTTTGGAGGCCAAGTCAGCAATGTTTCTCAAACCATTCCTGGTCATTTTTTGAAGTGTGGCTGGGCATGTTATTCTGTTGAAAGAAAGTGACTTTTCTTGTCATTGCGAGGTCACAGCACAGCACACAGTGAACCACAAAAAAATTGGACCTCTGCATTTAACCCATGCACACACCATGCAGCAGGGGGCAGCTATGAAAGCCCCCGGGGAGCATTGATAGGGACAGTACCATGCTCAAGGGTACCTCAGGGCAACCTACTAGTAAGGAGTTTTAACCCACATCTTCCGATCCTGTGGCCAGCTCCCTAACCACTAGACCAACACTGCCCCTGTGTCATTGATGGTTAGGAATACTGCTGCCATGAAGATGTGTACATGGTCAAAATTTCAAAAATGTCAAAGCAATATCCACATGAATGCAAGGAACCAAGCTTTCCCAGAAGAACATTATTTAGAGCATCACACCATCACACCCTCTCTGCTGGCTTGTCCTCTTCCCTCTGTGCATGCTGATGCCATCTCTTCCCCAGGCAAGTGACACAAACTTACCTGGCCATCAACATGATTTATTCAAGCAAGCCAGCTTCTTTACTGTTTCATGGTCCAGTATCTGATTCTCACATGTATATTGAGAAAAAAGGGCTGGTACAGGCTTTAGCAACCACCACCCCATCATTGATATATGGAAGGAAGGATGGATGAAAGGATGAATGGATGGATGGATGGATAGATGCATGGATTTTTTAACAGCTGTCAGCGATGGAGAAGATAACTCAGTGTTAGCTGGAAAGCATTTCTTTTTCATTGTGCTACATTATCAGTGAAATCTACAATAAGCCACGGAATGCAAATAAGCTAATAAAAAGTACTGATTGATATCACAATTTTGCCCAAGACAGTACATGCATAGTCAGTTCTGCAATTCTGCACTTTAATCCAGTCATGTCTTCATTGCTCTCCCTATTCTGATTAATGAACCTTACAGGGGAATCATACAAACATGGTTATATGGGGAAAAAACAACCACAACAAAAAGCATCTGCACTGGCATCTGGGTCTGGTGCAATTTCATTGTGAAACTGAGAAGCATGACTGACATGATTTGCTAAATGAGCAAAGAGATCCATTTTTCACGTAAATGCAAGCAATATGAAAAAATCAAATGAAACTGCTGTAGGGTGGCATGTCAGTGGTCTGGAATCCAAGTTTTCTTTCTGCACTCGTATGTTCTGTATCTTAATTCTTATGACATAACAGAGTGTCAGTGTTACATAAACATCACGTTACGACTTGCATGCATATTTGTAGTATACCTTATACATTGAAGGTTAAAGAGAAAGCATACACCATGCATTAAAAAAAAAAGTAAAGTAAATTCAATCCAAATACATTTAAAATGTTTTCAGATTAAAGAAGGGGATCTCCAGACTAACTTCCCCTTACCAGCAGTAAGTTTGAACTGAAAAACAGGTTACAACATCAGAAAAATAAAAAAATGAACAAATGTACATTTTTTAAAAGCAGTACCCAGAGCTTCATTAAGAAGTTGGTTTGTCAATATGCACAGTAGGTCTCTACTCCCTAGTCTTGCATAAGAAAACATATTTTTGATCATGGCAAAGAAGAACATGCACTGAGGTTATTGGAAACCAACAGGAAAGTCCTCTTTATATAACTGGAGTACAGCCAAGAATTATTTCCAGTTTTCTTCCCAAATAGTGCTTTCTATGTACTTCCATAAACAGATCATAACGGGTTTCTTCAGAGTGCCTCTATTTATTGCATTAGGTCAGAAAAAGAAATCCTGATTCACAATGTCCCTTAAAATGGATTCGATCTTGATTGACGCTTAAGTCAAAATGATTATTTGTCATTGTCTAGTGATTTGTCATCACTCTTTCACTTTTTTTCACATCAGCACAACAGAACACCAAACAAAAAGCATCCTCTGCATTTAACCCACACACACAGTGCAGAAACAGGCTCAGTGCCGCCCCAGGAGCAGTGTTGATCAGGGTACCCCAGGAAGTCCTACTGGTCTGGGACTCGAACCCACAACCTTCCAGTCATTGGGCCTAGTCCTTAACCAATAGGCCACTGCTGCTCCAAAATAGTTGTGCCTTTGTCGGGACCGTTTTAAAAGGGGGCATCTATGTTGAATCTTAAATTAAATTCATTACTGCATTGCTTGGGAACACCAAAGCTGGGCAAAGGGAGCTACTGGAGAAATGCTGAGGACTGACTGAACAACTGTTTTTTTTGTTTTTTATTCTTTTTAAATACGCAGGTAGGATTAGACGAGCACGGGGACCTAATGGCATTTGCTTGGCCATCCTCGGGGAGCCCGAGCTCAGGATAGATGGTGAGAATGGCTTTAGATTTTTGACTTTGCTATCACGTAACGCGTCTCCAGTACCTTCCCTCTCTGCCAAAGCAGCGCGAGCGCTTGCTCGTGCGCGCGCTCGACCCTGTGCACGTCACAGCGACGCACGCGTATATGAGGCGGTGTTCCGCCTGCAGCGCAGCTCGGGCCGCTGCTAGGAGACCGTCTCTGGGTTACTGAGCTACTTGCATTCGGTCTCGGTCTCGGTCTCGGTCTCGGTCTCGGATCAAAACATGGGGAGGATTTTCTCCAGACTTCCTGAATGCTGAAGACCAAAGAGAGCAGCTTGGAGGGAAATAATCTAGTGAAGACGGCTGCAGCGTTGCTTCCGATTTTCGCCCAGGTCAGCTTCTCTCAAATTCTCCTCCTGAAGTGATTAAACAGGGGCGCTTTCTGTGGCTTTTACTACTCTGTTTTTTGCCAAAGTGTCTTCGGAGGTTATTATTTCGCCCTGTCTGCGTTTTTGTAGTAGCCGAGCTGTCGAGTGGACTCTGCTAGCGTTAGCCCGAGGAGCTAAATGTTGGCTCGTTGGGTTTGCCCTTCATTTCCAGTGTGTTTTAACCAGCCAGGTAAACCGTGGGTGGCTGGAGGTTGTGTATCGTTTTCCTCACACATGTAAGTCCTTGTAAACCGCTTTAGTGATTTACTGACACTCAACGAGACTTTAAACACCGCTGAGCTCTGAAACTGACGTACCAGGGTTTTCTCTGCAGAAGTGCGCTGCTTCTGGTCGCTTTGCTAAAAACAAAACGAGTCAAAACAAGCAGCTGAGATAACGCTGAATTAGGTAATGCTTCCTGGATGGAGCATGTCCTGACAGACTGGGTTATTCGCTTTAAATATCGAGGATATTTCATCCCGTCGAGGTGTAACAGGCTTGTTCTCGTTAGTCCTGTGAGTTGTTTACTGAACTGCTGCGTCTTTCCCCCGCGCACGGTCTCCGGTGGCTTCACGTCTCGGTTTATTACAAGAGTGGTAGTAAAAGAGAGTCCTTTTTTCAGTTATTCTGCTCTCCCAATGAGCTTTCATTTCAAAGCCTAGACGGCGATGTCAGTCCCCCAGTTTATAAATGTATCTTATGAATGATGTTTGATCTCTGTGGGCGCTCTTGTAGGCACGGTGTTCCTCTCCAGTTCTCCCAACCTATAGGAGAATAAGGGCTGGACCACGTTGACAGCAGACCTTCCTGTAAGCTTTTGGCTTTAATGTAACCCCACAAATAATGCATTTGGTCGTAAAACATCAGGCCCACACATCATTCAGCACATCTCCACTTACAAACCTCCACAAAACGCAAGACGAGAAGAAGCAGAAGGCCGAAGTTATTTGACAGATTAGATGTTACCACTCTAAACCCAAGAGGTAAATATATTATCCTCTGGCTCGAGGAATAATTTAGCATCAGACTGCCAAATAATTGCGAGTTAAGCCTTGCTGCTTGGTCTGTGTGACCTCCAATCTTTTAGGTAGGCTTTTAGCCAAACTTTGAACTCATGCCTGGTTTGTGATTAACAGGTCAGCAGTTAGAAACAGTGGCGAGATCCAAAGGGCTTGTTTTTGTGTAATGGGGGAAGTGGGATGAATGTTTTGGAGCCAGTCAGCTGCTGTAATTGTAGTTCAGAAGGGAAAAGAGTGGTTTCTGTGTCTGTCTGGTCAGTTTCAGGCTCAAAACCTTGCTGTCTTATGGCGTTTGGAAATTATATGCTCTGTAATGTGGACAATTGTAAACTTCCTTTTTCATATCGCTGGCCTATATTCAGCACTTGAGGTTTATTGTAGGCCATCTTAACAAGCTTTTGTGATATTTCAGTCTCTTACGTTGAACCCATTCTTTTTTTTGTGAATCTCTTGGGTAACAGTAGCCTACTTTTGAAACATTTTTAAGTTTTCTATTTTAATCCATGTATGTCTAGCATTTTGTTGCACATAAGCTGTTTTTTTAAATAATGGGTGGTTGTCAGTAATATGCTTTTAATGTATTTTCTGTTTTAAATCACATGTTTAATTTCAGATGTTAATATCATGTTACTTATGGACCTGTCACAATATTACATACTTGCATGATTGCAGTTATTTGAGTAAATTGAATTATGCACACCTAATTATGCAGAACTAATTCTATGTTGTTTGGTCACAACATCAGTTCACTGGGCAGAGTCCGTGAAAAAGGCCGAAACGCGTCCTTGGTCCTAATTTTTACCTTTTATTGTTTGGATAAAATAAATGGAACAAAATTGTAATTCTTGGTTATCGTTTTGACATCGGTCAGTAACAGGGTTTCTGATCTGAATGTAATAATGCTTCAAGGTTACTACTTGATAGGAATAAAACTAAAAAAAAAAAAAAAAAAGCACTTGTCACAGGGTTACTAATTTACTAACTTTATTGCTTAGGTTGTAATAGTTAATCAGCAGTAGCTGATCTGAGCTGGTTACTAATATGATGATCAAATGTGGAAACGAAGAACTGTTGTAAGAGCATCTGCTAAATGCTGTAAATGTGTTATTAAAATTTGCGGTATATTTCTAATAATAATAATAATAATACTTTATTTATAATCCCACAAATGGGAAATTTGTTCTCTGCATTTCACCCATACACACACATGTGCAGCAGTGGGCTGCTATTGAAAGCACCCGGGGAGCAGTGATGGGGACGGCACCTTGCTCAAGGGTGCCTCAGGGCAACCTACTGGGAAGGGGTTCGAACCCCCAATCCTCCGATCATGTTGCTAACGCCCTAACCACTAGGCCACCTAGTCAGGTGGGTTTTATTGCAAATCCTTGGTTCACTGAATTACTATCAAATACTATCAGTTACAATCAATTGTGGAACCTGTGGGACCCCTTTAATGATGCTTGTTTTGGCTTCTCATTTGCATGTGAGAAAATGTAATACGTAGCATAAATGGACCACTTTGAAATTAGGCAGCTGCCACAGCCTGACCACCTGTTTCAGTGCAATCATCCCTCTGGTTCTTTCAAGGGGGTCTGACAACTGGACTGGCTTCACAGGCTTGGAAACTTGTTTGCCCACTCTGCCTGGAGTCATGTAGTGGCTATACGGGTGTGTGTTGAGGGAGGTGCATTTTACTTCACAGCACAAAACTTGAAGAGCTATTTGAAAGGCATCCGAGAGGGTGAAACATGTTTTTTGCAGCAAGTTGTGACAAGCTTGTCTCTGATGGAGAGTTTCCCTGCCCTTCTAACTTCTGTGCTTGCCTTTTCTTTCTAGTCACCTTTAAATGTAATGCTATTTTTGTGAGCACAGCTGTAATGGCCTTTTTATAGAGTATGGTGGATAAGAGATGTGTGTACAGTTTGTGGAGCTGGCTTCCAGTAAACTAACTTTTTCTAGGTGGTTTGTAAAGTAGCTTAACACATTTTTGAATCAGAAAAGTTTCTTTGACTGATGCTGTTGAACCATTTTGGCTAAGATCACTGTATGGTTCTTTTAAATAACCAAATTTTAAATGAACTCTAGGAGTTTTAAAAGAGCATTTGGATTAACCTTTAAGTGGTTTATCACACTCAGGCATTTACAAATATGGTTATTTTGGGGAACTATTGCTTTGCCCAAAAAAGCCTTTATATTCCTTAATAATCTGTCAAAAAAAAATTATTTTCAAATATAGTGGGCTTAGTGTTAAGTGCTGAAGGTTAGCTCAGTAATAGTGTTTTATTAACAACTAAATTGGTAAAACTCTTTGCATTACCAAATACTGCTAACCTGTAAATTCTGTTTTTTCTTTAAAGTGTGATGTGTTCCCTGGTGGGCTTCATGTGCTAAGTATTAATTAGTTTAGACAAGCTGAAATTTAGAGCCTGCATATTTTTTTTTTTTTTTTTTTCCCATTATAAATGTATTCTGCATTGATGCGTGTTTTTTTCTCTCTCCCCCCACTAAGCTTTTTTTTTCTGCTATCTGAGTCCATTTTGGACAGTAGTTGAACCCGAGTATGGATGTTTATGAGCAAATTCATATGAGCACATATCCGCATGCTCTTTGTCCCTGGGTGTGTTCTCTGCTGTTACAATGCATTCCAGACAGACTCTGATGTTTCCATTCGCATACACACCAGTCCCAGCTGAAACAGAGCTGTTAGTCCAGTCACAACACTTTCCCCCCCTTTCTATTAAGGGGTTGAAACTTTGTTGGACTTTAGAGTTTAGACATAGCCAGTGTTAACGCTATTTACGAATGGACTTCTAATGTCAATATTTTAATGCAGAGAATTAAATGAAAATGGTGGAAGGTATTTGGCTGAGCTAGTGTAGCCATGCCAACAAGTGTCAAGATTTATTCATAGTGCAAAAGAAGTTCTGATTTTTATAGCCACTAACACATAATGTCACTGTTCTCACTTCTTGTTTCATCTGGCTGGAAGAAACTGGGTAGACAAAGGGTGCATGTTGCTATTTCTGGGTTGGTGTTAGAGCTGTTTACACAAGCAGTTCAAACCTGCAGGGTTTAAAGCTGCCTTTTACAAAGCTAGTGTGAAGTTCTTTGGAGGGCTGTGAAATTCAGAATCTGGCTTGTTGAAAACAAACCCTATCATTCTAGAGCTGATTGAATGCTTTTTTTTTTTTTTATTGGAAAACTGCTTCTTTCTGGCTCTTGGTCAAAGAACAAATTAATTGCTTACTTTGACAGATTGTCAGGCCTCCTGTGATTGATTTTATTGGTCGACCGTATTTGTCTCCTGTTATTCATACAGGTGCTAAACAAGACAGCTCTGTGTTAAATGCATCTTAGTTCTTTTAAGCTGGCTGTCATGACATACTGTATTCTGTATTCCACTTGTCTGTCTTCTGGAGTATTTAGATGAGTGCTTTTTGGTACTGCAGTTTGTCCAATTAGCCTACGTGCTTTTAAGATTTTAAACAGCACCACAAAGGTTTCTTGTAATTACAACTTGGTGGAATATTTTTGTTGCTATTATGGAATCACTTTTAAGGGCAAATTAAAGAACGTAATTTAATCATAGTATTTATTCATGCAAAAATGTGTAAAATATATACCCCCCCCCTCCCTCTCATTTGGTGAGATTTCAATAATTGGTGTTCAGTGTTTAAAGCTTTCTGCTATGAACCATTGAGCATGGTGATATTAGTGTGAGTCAAATATCTGCTATTAACAATTAACTTTTTTCACTGAAATGCCTCCTTTAGTACATCAATGTCACATAGTTGAATCTGAAAATTGATATTGAACCATTTTACACTCTTCCAGCCTTTTTATGTTAAATATAAACCAACTTGATATTGGTGCACATCTGGTAAGTGGATTATTACCAGAAAAAAGATGGCACAGAAAATATTACAAAATAGTAAATGCCATTATAAAGGCTAAAGTCATATGTTTGCAACATAAGTATGCATGAAGGCTACATGTTTTACTATGGCACAATTTATTGCACTACTGCTTCATAACTTTAGTAGACTATGTTTAAAAAGCCCCTAGGTGCTTTGAATGAGAACAGTGCTGAATGAGGAAAACAGGTCCAGAGTGTTTGCCAAGTGTGTTGAAATGGCACGACCACAGTGTGGGTAACAAGAATTTTCAGTTTTAGTGTCAGGGGTGCTTTAACAGAGTTTGTTAAAAATATCTGAATGCTAAGTTCTTCTGTGAAGACATGAAGCACTGAAGTGTGCTGCATGATTTTAAAGAGGTTAAACTCAGGGACTTGAATTAAGTTTCATTCTACACTCAAAGATGAACCTTTTTGTCTTAAATTTGAAACAACTCACTCTGGTCAAAAGACACTATTATTTGATGCTGCGTGTTTTATATATGTTTTTTTTTTTTTTTTTTACTCCTAGTATTGTAAAGGAGCATTAAAAGCTGTTGTGGCTGGTTTGTTTTGGGACTTCTTTAGGACGTGTTGGGAAAGGCATTGTGTAAGTTAGCTAGCTGCACCTCTTGACTGAGTGCCATTGTTTTTGGAAGGCCTTGGAAAGTTCAGGTAGGGGAAGTGTGCTGAAAAAGTTTCTCAGGAATACACAGTCTTGAAGGAACTAGCAACAGAGCTTGTACAACTCTAGCTTCTATCTCCTTTTGTTTCTTCAATAGTTGCTAAACAGCAAAATACATGTGGATGGGTTTGGATATGAGAGATTGACACTGTCTCAAAAAAAATCTGGATTTCGTCTCACTTGTCAGTTGCTTTCTATTATTGTTGACTTATATAGCCATTTAAGGACAGCCATTGGCTTCACAAACCTTCTTTATTTTTCCTCGCAGGCACGTGCATGCCTGTAAGCAGGTCATCCCACAACTGTATGAACCAGTCACAGCTGCTTTGGTGAAATTGTGGAGGTGTCAGACCATAACAATGTGCCGTGCTGAAATGAGCAGTGTATGTGTTATACAGTGTTCACGTGTTGCATGATCTGCTGCAATGCTCTAGATGGCTACAAGAATGGGGACTAGTCCAGAAAAGTGAGTAGATTTTTCAGAGCACTTTGTAAGAATTAACTTTAATTTGAAAATGACATTACAAGCTTATGACAGTTTGCAGCTGGACTACAGTCTTCTGTTAGTTTTTTTTTTTTTGGTATAACAGTCCTGTTTTAATACAGGATGTCTTTGTGGATGGAGGTCAGAGGATATGCCTCTGCTGTGCATTGATGCAGTGCTTTATAGTGAACCCCAGAGTATCGTGGGCACCAAGAGGGTTTTTGACATATGAGTACCCCCACCCTTGTCTGCTAGCTTCTGTTCCAAAAAAAGTTTGTCCAGGCTTATCTAGTTTTCATGGCTGATATGCCTCTTTGAAAACAAACAGTTGCCTGTTGTACGCGAGAGTGCAGGGAGTGCTTTCTAGGCAGAAGATGTCGGTGTGTGACTTGTCTATTGTTCAAATATGATCATTGTTGCTACTATCTGAGCGTAGTCTTAATCGTCTGTTATTCGTAAAGTTTATTATTTAGGCTCTCCTCTCATGACAGAAATTAAAAGTTCAGCCTTGCAGATAAAACTTGCCTGTAAAATCAAAATCAGAAACATTGTCAGTTATATAAGCAAGTTATGTTTTGAAGGTCAGAGTGGCCCTTCCAGATCAAGCAATGGACTTAAATAGCACAGTTACTTTTTGCTGGTGATCTATTTGCATGTGAGGACTTGCTATACCTGTTGAACTTCATTAATTATTTATGGAAAAGTGAGTAGAGGTGTAGCAGATCCATAAAAGTCACAGCCTAACACAATGTCATTATAAAATCCAACAGTTTTAGTGTTTAATTGTACAGAAAAGTTTGTTGCACAACCCCCCCCTTAAACAGAATGCTTTGCATGTTTTTTCATGTCCAAAAGCCTGAGTGGTAACATCATCCATGTCTTTGTGTGTTGGTTTTTTGCAGTCCAGCTGAAGGCCTGAACGCAGGGGAGGAGCACCATTTTGCGCTGGAGGGAGGAGCCTAATGCCTCAGAAATGTGAAACTATCAGTTACGTTACCCCCACCCTTTACAGGGAACCAGGGAAAGGAGCCTTCAATCCACAGAGAGTCTGGAGGTAAACTATGTAAACCAGTACTTTTTTAAATAAGTATCCTTGGGTTTATGAAAGGTGCTATATGAAATAAACCTTTTTTAGTTCTTTGTTCTCTCAGAGGCTACATTTGAGTTATTTGTTTCCCTGAAAAGAGAAATATTTTCATTAGTAATGAAGTAATGTATAAGGGTAGCACATCATCGGAAAAAGTATTCATCACAACAGCTGACCATTAAGTGACGTTATTATAGTGGTGTAGTCAAAGCTGAGCCCAAAATTATTTTATCATGCTTTAACAAAAGTACAATGCTAAACCAGTGTGGCATCAATAATTATTAATGCATACTTTGTAGGTTGGTAAGAATTTATAAGAGCACAACCAGCCAGTGTTTCTCAATACAGTATATATGATCATTTTGTCCCTTCAAAAATGAAATGTTTAACTTTATATAGTGCAGTGTTAACAGTATCTGGCTCAAGAAGAGCAAATTTACTCTTTGGTTGAAAGCCTGCTGGAAATATGATTTCAACTTGCTGCACCTTTTGTGCAATAACACTGATTATGAACATTGAATATAAAGCAATTAGAGTTGCATATTAAGTAAATGTAAAGCTCCCAGTAACGCCTGTCATCATTGTTTTTATATCATGATGAACTCAAAGGTCTTGCCCAAGTGCAATACACTATGCACCTTTGCTAACACCTGATACTAAAAAAAAAATAAATCTACATTAAATTAATCTAAAGAAATCTGGGGAATTTTAAAAATGTTTCATTCATAATTCTTTTGAATTCATAATCCTGTTGAAACCTTCAGAAATCCACCAGAGATTTAATATTTACTTTCAGAAATGTGCTGAAATATTTACTGCACTAAAATTTCAATTAGTTATTGGCACTCCAGGACTGTGTTGCTATCACAGAGAGCAGGACACCCTAACCAACGAGCTTGTATGATGCAAACAAATTAGAAAGGAAGCAAAATAGTTAAATGCAAGCCTTAATACTGAATTTTTTTATTTATTTTTTCAATTCAAGTTCATTTAAAGATGTTATAACATAGGCAGTTGGCACAGCAGACGAAATCTGTTAGTGAATGCAAAACATCTTTGAACCAACTTATCTGCAAGCAGGGGGCAGAATGTTTTCAGCAAAATTTTTGGCCATTTTGGAAACATTTGGATTAATTCTGTAGTGTAATTAACCGATTAACCACAACTAACTGAAGAATATGACTAGGACAGCAGGATATGTTGAATAGTGCATACATGTAGTAGGAACAGTTCCTGTGAAATTGTCTACTGCTTTTATGAACACAGACGTCACAAACCATTCAAATTTAGATATTCATACTACACTTTTTAATGTGATGTGACCTTTTTTCTTCATATTCACCCAGGCTTCATTTATTCAAACTTGTGCCACAGTATTTTTATATTTGTTCAGCCCTGTTAGCAGTTGTCTATTTTCTACATGCTAGTAGTTTCACTAAAGCTTGGGTATTTTTTTGTATTTTTTATTTTTTTTCTCTTTTCTGAAAACTCCTCCCTTGCTATGGCCATTTTAAATGAAGACTGCATGCTATAGACCTAAAAAAACAAAAAACACATGTGGAGATGCGTGCAAACCCAGATGCTCTGCCTCTGCCTCAGAAGAACACTGTTACAACATAATTGGCGTAAAACTGACTCCACAGTTGTGACCTCATCCTTTTTTTTTTTTTTTTTTTTTTTTTTTTTTTTTTTTTTTTGAGACAAGCTCCTTGGCAGGGCCCCTATAAGGGGGAGTTATGGACCTTTACAAGAAGTGGAGGATTAAAATCTTTTGCTTAATTAAAGCAGTGCCTGGTTTGTCATGAGCTCACCTAATCATTTGACATGACTCATTCCTCAGTTTTGCCCTTCCTTGCTGTCTGTTTATTTTTTATTTTTTTTAAATATGATGCTCATCAACTTATTTTTTTAAACTTAAACTGTCATTAGCTCAGACATGTGTTTTGGTACAGGGTATTTAGGAAAGTCTGACTTGGGAGGGCTGGGGCTTTGTTATTGCCAGATTGTGTAATGGGTAAAAATCAGAGTTCGAGGGCCAGATATGAGAACTTCTCTCCAGTGTGATCTTGCTCCCACCCAGCAAGTGTACTTTTGTGTACTTCTGTTTTAAATGGTGAAGAGAGAAATGGTGTCTGCTTCTCCCTCCTTTAATATTTCATATGCAGCATTCACCAGTTATGCCGACAAAATCAGACACTGGTTGTTCTGACCATGTATATGAAGCTTAGTGGAAACTTCATGTGTGCAGGAATTGTGTCCTATTTTCTGAAAAAGAAAATTTTACTTTGGTTATAATACGGGCTTATACTCCTAGCTATGGCATACTGACCATTTCTCATCATATGATCAGACTTTCATTTGGTGGCATTTCTTCTTTTGGATGCAGTAATATACACGTGTACAGAGTATATAGAGGAACTCATTATATTGGGCATAAAAATGCAATGCTCATAAAAATTAAAGGAACACTTTTTAATCAGGATAGTATCAAGTCAGTTAAACCTCTGGGATATTGGTCTGGTCAGTTAAGCAGCAGAGGGGGTTGTTAATCAGGGTCAGCTGTTTTAGTGCACCTGTTAATTTCATCAACACCAAAGGGGCAACAATGAGACGACCTCAAAAACAGGAATGGTTTTGCAGGTGGAGGCCACAGACCTTTTTCCCTTTTTTTTTTTTTTTTTTTTTTTTTTTTTTTTTTTTGGACTGCTTTTCAGTAGTTTTGCATTTGACTAGGGTCAGTGTCACTACTGGTAGCATGAGGCGATACCTGGACCCTACAGAGTTACCATTAGATACAGACTTCATGAGGGTGGCCTGAGGGCCTGATGTCCTCTAGTGGGCCCTGTGCTCACTGTCTGGCACTGTGGAGCTCGACTGGCATTTGCCAGAGAACACCAGAATTGGTAGGTTTGGCACTGGTGCCCTGGGCTTTTCACAGATGAAAGCAGGTTCATTCTGATAATGATGCCCAGCTTCATGTGGCAAGAGTATGCAGGCAGTTCCTGGAGAATGAAGGAATTGATACCATTGACTGGCCTGCACACTCGCCTGACCTAAATCCGATAGAACATCTCTGGGACATCATGTTTAGGTCCATCCAATATCACCAGGATCTGGGAGGAGATACCCCAGGACACCATCTGTCATCTCATAAGGAGCATATAAGCACGTGGGGGCCATACAAACTACTGAGTACCATTTCAGCAAACTGGGCTAGCCTGCCGCATCAGTTTTTCAGTTTAAATTTCTTGGTGACTTCGAATTAAGCCCTCTGTTGATCGATTAGTTTTAAATTTCCTCAAATGATCCACCCATAGAAATATGGCAGTATGAAGGGTTTTTTTTTTTTTTTTTTTTCCCCCCCCCCCCCCTTTTTATGATAGCTATGTAGTTTTATTACATTATAAAAAAAACAATTTTACACTTATTAAATCGCATGTGTGCTCCAAAACTTCTCCTGTGCACTGTACTAATACTTATGGCAAGGACCAGAAGAACTTAAATGTTGTTTTAGCACATAGGTTGCTTCCCTTCTTGTAACACCAATAAAAAAGAATAAAATTCTGTGCCCTGTTTGTTCTCACTATCAGGCAAGTGGAGGAATACCTTATAAGAGCTTGTCTGACAGGCATCCTATGCATGTGTCTACAGCTGGTTGTTCTGCAGGCTTGTTGGAGTAATTGAGCCGTTGTCAACTGCTTGTGTAATACCCGAGCTGTGTCTGGATATGGGAGTCCTTGTTATGTCAGTTCAAGGGCCAAAGGGAACAGTCAACTCTTGTTTATTTGGGTGTGGCACTGCCTGAAACATTCAAGTCACTCTCATACTTGTGCCCAGCACTTTAGGGTCAAGCAATTGAAAACATGTCACTTTGGACTTGTCCAGTGACCCTAAGAGTTAGTTGTGTATGATTTGTGGGGTGTTTTTTTAAAGCGAGTATTCAGTTTAGCATTTTGCACCATCAAGAGGATTAGAATGCAAATTTTTTTAATATATTCATTTTAACCCCTCAAAAGGCTCCTTTTATCTAAAACTCTAAATCAGTAAATATGCTTCACAAAAAACAGTTTGATGGTCTGATTTACAATAAAAATCTTTATCTGATGTGATGCTTTTACCGTTTGATTACTTTCATCTGATTTTACTTTAAATCAAATTGATGGTGATGGAGGGAGAGAGCCTGAGACTTTCAAATAAAAACAATTTTTTCCCCTTCTTTTACAGGTCCACCGCCATGCACCTCAAGCCATATCCCAAGCCACAGGATAAAGAGCTTTGCCAAGAAGGAGGGCAAGAAGGCGCACACAATCCTCACAGGGATCAAGAAGGAGTAGTCAAAACTGAGTGGAGTGTTTGCCAAGCAGGCAACTTCATGGGCTTGCCTGGCAACGGTACAGCCAACCGGTGCCCGCTCAGTGTCATCTCTACTAATACCCTCCGTTGTACTTCCAACAATGGCAGCACACTACCCAGTAGGTCAAGTGGCGATTTTTCTAGCTCTTGGAACAAGAGCAGGGAATCCTCCTCAGTTAATACGTTCACAAGTTCCTTAGTTTTGCTCTCAACCTCAGCCAGCTTGGAGAATGATGGCTCTCTAAGAATATATCAAGGAGAGGAAGGTGAAGGATCTTTAGACATATGGGCTGTCATTAAACCTGGAAACACAAAGGAGAAGATTGCAATCTTTACCGCCCAGAAATGTAGCCATAGTAGTGCTGGTGGAAATGACAGAGCCACAGAGAGAAGGGGGATTATGCCAGATATGAGGATGGTATCCATGAAAAGCAAAGGTTGCTGGGATGGTGAATGGTCTGTGGCAAAGCGCAGGAAAAGGTCTGGACATCCAGACAAACAGAGAAGCACTGTCTCTCCAACACAGAAGCCTGAGATACACAAAGAGCTTAGAACACAAAGTGAAAATTTTGATCCTTGCTCTGATGTATCTGGGGGCCTAGTCAGAACTGATGGGGAAGATGGGGGAAAGACGCTCTCTGTTGTGGAAATGGTGGCATATTTGGAGCAGAGGGCTAGTGATCAGCAGGTGGACTTGAAACCTCACTTGTTGCGAAGCTCCAGCACAATTACTCTGTCCAAAGGGGGATCACTGCTTCATACAGCAGAGCAGGTATCCAAAGGCCCTCCACTGTCAGAAGCTCATGAGGAAGAATCTGTGAGGGTACTGGACATGGTTGCCAAGTTGGAGTCACAGTGCCTAAGCAGACAGAGTATTAGAGATGGAGGAAACCTCTCACGTAACAATAGTCTACGGAGGAGGGTTGGACGGGTTCTCCTGGCAGGTTCTGAACCATACTCTGTGCCCTTACAGCCAGCATTGCCTAGCCTGCCTCAGCTCGAGAGGGTAGAGAGCACCACTGCAGGCCTAGCTAGTGATCTTGAAAAACCAAGTAGCTTTTCAGAAGCCCCTTTGGCTGTGTCAACTGACAACTCTGAGTATTTAGTCAGCTATACTAGAGGACAGCACGAAGGTAAGAATGTGACTGAACAGGAGACATGTGAAAATGCAGAGAGAATGAAGGACCTGCAGCCTATAACCAGTCAAGCCACCTCGGAAGCCAACGGCTGCTGCGAGGAACCACTTCCGGGCATGCTGTTTTTTGCCCAGTCTCCCCGAAAGGCACTTGAGGAGCAGAAACAGCTGATTGTTTCTGGAAACAGCCTTGTATCTCAGAATGTAGTGCACTCCTGTAATAGCCAGGACCATGAACATGGCAGGGCACTGCCACTAAAGCAAGCACTTGGCCCTCTTTTAGCTAAAGTGTCCTTCAGCAAGGAGAACATGGACCGATCAGGATTAAGTCATTATGTGGAGGAAATGGAAGGAGAAGTCAGTGCAATTAATCGGGATGCTGTGCCTTTGCACTTGCGGCGCTTGGTGTCTCACAAGTTCTTGGAGACTCGCTTCAAAATCCAGCTCCTTCTGGAGCCTCAACAGTACATGGCCTTCTTGCCCCATCACATCATTGTTAAGATTTTCAGCTTGCTGCCTACTGAAAGCCTGGCTGCCCTTAAGTGCACCTGCCACTACTTTAAGTTTATCATTGAGAGTTACGGTGTTCGACCAGCCGACTCCCGTTGGGTGAGTGATCCACGCTACAAAGATGATCCCTGCAAACAGTGCAAGAAGCGCTACGACCGCGGTGATGTGTCTCTCTGTCGATGGCATCATAAACCCTACTGCCAGGCATTACCCTATGGCCCTGGCTACTGGATGTGCTGCAGGGGGTCCCACAAAGACACTCCAGGTTGCAATGTGGGTCTACATGACAACCGCTGGGTCCCTGCCTTTCATAGTATCAATATGCCAATTTATAAGAAAAGCAGGGATAGTGAAGATGTGTAGCGTGCAAGAGGAGGGATAGTGTTTGAGCTGTTTGATTTCCATGATGGCTGCGTGTGAGAGAATATCATTTGTGTGGCACTTGTATGTGCAGTGTTTCTTGTGCCTCTGTGCTGCCATATGAGCATGTGCGCTTGTTTTTTTTTTTTTTTTTAATTGATAAACTTTTGCAACCACTTTGCTGAAACTAACCAGGTGGCTTGCACCTTTTTTCTTTCTCTTTTCTTTTCATCTTCTTTTCTTCTCTGGTCCTCTCCTGCTAACCAGCCACCAACTCATCTCTACTCTCCTCAGGTCCTTAAAAGTTAGTCTGCACTTTACTCTTTAAAAAGGCTGAATTGTCCGTTCTGTTCTGTAAGGGTACTGATTTCACCAATTTCTCAACAAGCATTAACCTACTTATTTCCTTAACACCTGAAAAGATCTTCACTGATTGCATTCACAGAAATGCAATGTGTAAAGGCAAGCTTTTGTACAAAAGTACTTTTCTGTTTCATGGAAGCTTTATCCTGTTCACAATACGTACATTTGCTTAAAGGGCTTTGTATGAATTTGTAAAATGTCTGCCCTATGCCAATCTCATGATCCTAGAACCATCTCCTGGGGTCTAGAAGCAGTTGGCTTTGTCTTTGTGTGGTCTGGAAGTTTCCTGAGCCTGGTTGTTTACATTGTACATAGTAAAGTCGTGTATCATAATGGGATGAAGAATGATGGCATAAGCATGACTTAAATGTGTCTACAGGTGCAACACTTTGATGCTGAAGTGTGTATTTCACATTGCTTGCGCTTGTTCACAGTGAGTCTTTGTGTGAAACCACTGTTAACTGGCAGTACGCACACCTTTTAAGTGTTGGCATCTCCCTGATATGATGTAATGTTTCTCACTTGGAAACATTTGAATGTGGGGAGGCTCTACCACGGTTTCTTGACAGCAACTAACTGGATGGCACCTGAAAAAAGACAGAATTCATTGCAATGGAAAGAGAATGGTCTCTGAAGTGTTTCAGAATTTTAAAGAGCATTATTGTAATACCGTTGCTGTTTTCTGCCTTATAAGGCATTTTACTTCAATAAAGTGTATTCTTGGAGGATCTGTAAGCCCCTCTTCTGCTTTTTCTGTTTTATATACAAATTGCATCCAATTTTGTCTTGCTTTTGGATTTAAAAAGAATTTTCTTTTAGTATTGGTTGTTTTATTTGTGAAGGTAGGGAATATTCATGAACATGGAGTTTGACACTGAATTCCCTGCAGTATTGAAGGGTAAAGACTTGAGGTATAAAGTCCAGTTTTCTCTTCTTTGGGATTGTACCTATTTTTCAAAGTTTCACACTTCAGTTCACCTGATCTTATGTGCTAAAGATCTGACTCGGCGCTATATAAAGTAATATGTAAATCTTATGTTTGGTAGAGTATATATAATGTGCAATGGACCAGATGTTTTAATTCATTTTCCCCCCACAAATTGTGGCTTTGCAGTGTACCATAAAAATGAGCGGATATACACTTGACTGGATAATAAAATGCATGAAAATATCAGGCGCTTTCCCATTGTTTTGATTCCAGACAAGTAATCAGCTTGGCTTTTTTCCTTCTTTCCCAAAATAAGCAATTAAATTAAACAAAACAAAAATCAGTCTTTGCCAGTTGAGTTGCACAATAATGATGGGTAATTTCAAGGCTATACACTAACAAGCTGTTTTTATGAAATGTCATTTCTCCTTAGTAAATGTCACAAAGATCTTTTATTTGTTTTGCCCAGAAATACAAAATATTGCTTTTTGCACATTTACACAAGTGTCCTATAAATTTAAGATGCATATTTTGCTTTTAGATGGAGCTACTTGCTAAATAACACAATTAAATAAAACCATGATAAAGCCTACAGTGTTATTTATAAATATCATTTCACTTTTCAAGTACATGCCCAACAGAGTCCATAGATAGTAGTTAAAGGAAAGGCAAGACTGCCACAATGGCATAAATTGAGCACTATCTTCATAAAGTAAAACTCATTTAATAAAAGAGCATACAAACACCCATATCCATAATCCACTCCCACACTACTGCAACGTTTATACAGTAGGGTCTTTGAAAAGCTGGTGAGAAGGTGCATTTTCATTCTTTTAACAACATTTTGACAAGTCAGCTCCTGCCACTGTAATCAATCTCTGTCTGAGGCTGAGAAAATTATCTACTTTTAAACTGCTAAAATACCTGAACACTGAGCCACTAACACAGCCACTTGGTGGTTTTGAGGGGTGTCTCATAATGGAAAGGAAGTACCAAGTTGTTTAATATGGAAGCATTAAAAAAAAAAAAATTTAAAAAGCAAAACAAATGAGTCTATAAGTATGATTTAGGTCTGCTATTCAAATGGCCACCTCTGGTAGTGTGTCATGTTCCTAACTTGATCACATTCCACCTTTAGAGTAGAATAAGTAGTTGCTGAAGGGGGGGAAAATGAGGAGGTACCTACAGTGTTTGTGAGCTACAAAAAATCTGAAAGTCAGAGCAAACTGTACACAATGTCCTATTCTAAAATCTGAGCTTGGCTTCTTAATCAGTAACTATCAGTTTATGGAAATGGCATCCTTCCCCCTCATTGCCACCAAACACATTCATTTTTACATGCTGCCAAGTGACAAAACATCCCTTTTTCCAATGATACTGAGACAAGAGGGAGAATCAAATTGTCTGTTTGCATAGCTACAGCAGTCTGAACCTTTAATTTAGTGTGGTCTCAGCGCTGGCCAGTGTAGGCACGAAACCAGGAGGTGACTGAGGCAGCAGCAGAGGAGATCATGCCTCCAGCATTGCCTACCGGCTGGGAGACCTGCATGGCTGTACTCTGAGACAGATCCATGGGCTGAGATGGGATATCACAGAAGCGAGGGCTCGGTACTGTTTCCCAGTCTGTACCCAAGTCTGTCTCCTCATCCGTCACTGCCTCATCTCCACTCTCCTCTGCAGGACCTGCTGCTTCTGGCTCAACAAACTCCATTGATTCTTCCAAGTCTGCACTCGCCTCAAATGGCCCAGTCCTTCACAAAGACAATGGGACGTTAGCAGCTCGGCATATTTGCAACATAGATACTTTAAAACATACTCTATGAAACTAAAAACATTTAGAAAACTAGAAAAACTGAAGGTCTTCACCGTCCAAGGTTCTTGTTCTCTGGAGAGACCAGAAACATGATGTTTCTCAAAGTGTGATGGGGATGGAGCAGCTCGCTGTCCACATGCTGACAAGTGATGAATGGAAGAGCAAAAGCAAAAAAAACAAATCAACAACTGGCTCAGGGATGCTGAGATTGTAAGAGATTATAATTGAGAGCATTACCTGGGAAAAACAAAGATGCAGGATGTTGGTGTTGAGTTTGTTGACAGCACGAGTAAATCTGTAACGGCTTAAGTTATCACCACAGAACTCACTGTAAAAAAGACAATATAGAGAAAGGTGAATATGTTGCCATCTGCACTGTTAACATTCAAGTTGTAAACTGAATTTTGCTACTTTAGTGATATACACACATGAGCTTTAGCATGTGTTACCTGTTGCAGAGCTTTTTGGGCAGATTGACATCCAGAATATGAGAAAGGATGTTTACAAGTTGAGTAGCAAAGCACAAAGCTGCACTAATGGTGTGTGCAGGATTGATATGATCCAGCTCTAGGAAAAGGTAAGCAAAAATTTCAGTCACATCACAAAACTAATAAAATTAACATTCTTTTTACTATAATCATTATGGGCTTTATTATCTTCACTCTGAACATCATTTAATTCATTTTTGTATACATCAGTTTGGACATGGCCTTGAAATGTATGCAAAACCAGAGCAGATTTAAGATTTTATCAAATTAAATTATATTTTGCAGTCTAATAAAACTGTTCTGGATTAAATATGCATAATCTAAAACACAAGCTTCCAACATACTCGGTTTGTACTTGAAGAATGCTAATCTGCTCAAACAAAAATAGCTTTGGAAGATTACATCTGCTCTACACAATATGGTCAAAAATATATGGATAAACCTCAAATTACTGAGATGAGTTGAGAACAGTTTAATAAAACCTATACCCAAGACATTTCCACCAAAAAGCCCTGCAAGTAAAAGCTGTAGTACTGAAGAAGAAGAAGAAAAAAAAAAAAGTACTTAGAGCCTGCAGTAATCTAGAAAAAGGTGTTTTGGAAAGACGAGACCTAAGACTGACCTGCATCAGAGTGACTGCAAGAGGAAAGTGTGGAGAAGAAAAGGACATGCTCAAGATCCAAAGCACATCAGTTAATCTGTTAAACATGGTGGTGGGGGTGTTACAGCCTGGGCATGTGTAGCTACCACAGGTACTGGCACACTTATCTACATTAATGATGTACTCACGGCAGTTGCAGAATGTATTCTGAGGTGTATAGAAACATCTCACATGTTAAAATAAATTAAAGTTTCAGGAAAACAAAGGACTTTCTCAAAGCTTTAAAAAAAAAAAAAAAAAAAAAAGGAACATTCTTGAATGGCCAAACCAGTCACCTGATATAAACCCAATTGAACAAGCCTTCCATATGCTGAAGTATAAAACTTAATAAAACAAGCCCCTAGAACAATCAGGAATTGAAGGATGCTGCAGTAGAGGCTTAGCTGAGCATCACCAAAGAAGATACTCAGCGCCTAGTGGTCTATCAACTGCATTTACATTCTTATCCAGAGCGACTTCCATGTCCAAATTACAGGGACAGTCCTGAAGCAATTCCAAAGAAGGGTCTTGCTCAGGGACCCTGTGGTGGTAGTGCCAGAAGTGGGATTCGAACCTGGGACCTCTTGAGCCATAGGCAAGTATCAGACTTCAAGCAGCCGTTGCATGCAAAAGATAAGTACTAAACATGACTGCTTTAATAAACCATTACTTTCCCCCCCAACATGATGCCCTGAAATAAGGCTGACTATGTATTAAGTGTTATAATTTGCGCATTGTATAATTGAAACGTGTGCAAATAACTTTAAAAGTCTGGAGTGTGCACTTTAATCACCTCTGAGGCGCATTTCTGAGGGGTAAATTTAGGAAAACTGTGTCTTTGACCCAAACATTACAGAGGGCACTTGATAATAACAGTAAAATCTGAAGGAAGAGGGATGGTTTTCTGGGGGTGGTTCTCAGAACTGGAACAAGTCTTGTGAAGGGCAACATTTTGTGAAGCTACAACATTACAACAGATACATTTCAGAAAAGTATATGCTTTAATCTATATGGGAACAATCTAGAGAAAGTGCTTTCCTGTTCCAAATGACCCCACCTTTGTATAATGTCCCAAAAGACATGGTTTAGCAAATATGGTGTGGAAAGCACAAAGCTCTGACCTCAACCTGACAAAACTCAACACATAGACAGACACATTTTTAAATACTGTGGAAAGCCATTCCAGCTCCACATTAACAGGCTCTTTGAAATGTGAAGATCCACATACATTTGGCCACATAATGTAAAAGTCTGAAAAGAACAATAAGAAGATGGCTCTGTAGCAATATTTTTTTTTTTTACCTGGGCCAGGATTAGTGCTTTTCTCTTCTACCCAGCTGTAGTAAGCTGAACAGTCTCCATTGCTAGGCAGAGTGACATGGGGTCCAGTGATACTGATGCTTGTCTCTCCATTCTGGTCATCCCAGATCCAGCGTCCTGACATGTAAGTTGTACGTCGGGCCTCAGCTAACTCGCTCACAGTGCTAGACGTGAGGGCAAAGTCATATTCTGCCACAGCAGGATCGGCAGGGTCCCTGTGGGCAAAAAAAATCTCCAGTTTAACAGTGTGTAACCAAAAATGAGGCATAGTCAACAATGTTGCTCAAAGATGAAACAATCGCTTTTAGGCATAATTACCATGGGATGGATGGGTCATTACCTCAGGCCTAATCAGATGTTCTGATTTTGCTTTTTTGTCAGACATTTTGACTAAAGCCACCCAGAAACCTATCAGTTATAATTTGGTAATACTAATATATAACACTAATGCTAATATAATGAAGCAAAGAAGTAAAGCTTGGGCATAAGATCAACAACATTCTTCTGACCTGCTTCCCTGCTTCTCCTCTTGTGTGGGGAAGATGTAGGTGGTAAGTTCCAGGATGTGACCCTTACGCACTTCAGCCAGAGCCTCCAGTCTACCCTGCAACTCTTTAGTCCTTTTCTCCAGCAGCTCACTTAAACGATGATTATGGCGCTCTATCTTATCCCTCTTTTCCTGGTGCCGACTAGCCCGTCGTTGCAGCTTCTGACCTTCTTCCTGGGACCGAAGTAACAGATCTTTTCCTAATAACAGAAAGACAAGCCAAATGCAACATAATGTGTCGGGGGTTTTCCAAAGAAAAAAAGTAAGCAAGGAAGAAATGCTGGTTCAAGTCAAGCTCTCTAAACACTTACCGCTCTTCACTTCTTCATTTCCACTGCAGATTGCTTCTTTGAGCTGCTCAATTTTCATTTTGCATGACATGATTTTCCACTTCTGCCATAAACACAAACAAAATAACTCACTGTGAGCTGTGGACAAATCCTGCTCTCCTCCAAAGTTCAAACATTAATTGTGTTTTCTACTTACAAGCCGGTCTACCTGGACCTTCTTGTCCATGGCTTTGATGAGTCTGGGATGAATGATGCAAAGAGACAACCCAATAAGTAAGAAAGAATTGTTACTAATGCTGCATTACTAACTGTGATTAATGTCTAATGTCTAGGTGTTACACATTGATCATAGCAAAAACTTCCTAGACGTATTAAGTTGCATAGCCACGAATGTCTCAATAAGCATAAATGTGGCTTATTCTGTGATAACCTCACCTTTGCTGAAGATCCTCTTTTTCAGTTTTCATCTTCTGGAGCCTCTCCAGCTTTTCTGTGTATCTGTTAGGACATGTGTGTCACTGTAAATCAGGCGCACCAAGACTTAATACAGAGTATATGGATCTGAATCAAGTCAACACACATAAGCAGGGAACAGGATTTCTAGGAAATTTGTTTTGCTTCGACCTTCTTTCACGCTGTAGGAGCACAGTGACCTCATTTTAAATTGGAAGAACTTTTTATTGATTACAAACAACTTCAAATAGCCGATAACAGAGAAGGAAATGCACATTCGTTATATTTTCAAGAGCCTGCGGGGAAAGTTAGGCCACACCTGGCGGTTCAACCTTTAGGCTAGCAGCGGTTCGGCTAATAATAGGGGGAGGCTAATGGCTAGCCACTCAGCTAAAACAGGCGCCAAAGTTTCTTTTAATTAAACCAAACACTGATGACACTTATAGCGCTTAAACTGTGAGCCCAGAACGAACCCGTAGGCGAGACTAACTTCTCCTCAGCCGCATATCTGAGGGCTGTTTTCCGGCTAGGCTCTTGGCTAGCATGAGCTAGCAAACAGTGTTGTTTACATTAACATGCTCCTCGGGTCTGGGGGTGGTTTGTGACTCACTGCTGCTCTAAAATGTGGAGAAAGCAGAGAAACCTCACATAAAATGTCACACCTTTCGGGGTTTCTAGCGTCGAAATAGACGAAGTCCCCCGCCTGAATACACCGAGCACAGGTGAGCCTGCGTCTGGCCGTGTTACACAGCGGGCACCGCTCCACCGCCACGTACAGCCCCTCCGCATCGTCCACCGACTCCGCCATCAGCGAGCCCGCAGAGGCGGCAGCGGCGGGGGGACACGGGCGGACCGGAGCGCGGGCCCCCGCGGCCCCTTCAGCCGCTTCACTGGAGCCCACGGCCCGGACTTCACTCTCCGGGGGACACGCCATAACACAGCGCTGTATATCGGAATATGACAGTTTCACGTTTCTTCTGAGAACATTGTTTTGAGCCGTAAACCCACTCCAGAGGACTCCTCCTCCTCCACTGGCTGGGACGCACAGTTCGGTTGGGTTTCTCTGGATCACGTGACTGCTGTTGTTTATGTTCATGGTCACGTGTCTGGAAGCGACGCAGAGCAGTGAATATCCAGGCAGGATTTCTGAGTTAGCCGCATAACTTAAGCCCAAAGTTGAAGATCGTCCAGCGTCCCACAGATTTCCCCCCCAAGCTTTAGATTTGTAGCTGAACTGAGATATCCCGCATTTGATGCAGGTCCCAAACACGTGTGTGTGTATATATATATATATATATGTTGCTCAAGAAGGGAACACAGCACACCACAGCTAGGAAAACAGGGAAATATGATATGAAACAAAGAGAAAGCTCAGAGGGTTCAGTGTTTTTCCCAGATCCAGGCCTGAGGATCTGGGTTTTATGTTTAATTTTCCCACCCGAGCTCTATCATGGCTAGAAATCAAGCTGGATCCTGCATATTAAATCAGGAACTTCACCAACATGTGTGGTACAGCAGTTACAGGACATAAAGTAGGAAATATCACTAAATGTCCATGCTTCCTGGAATCCACAAGAATAAGGAAACTTGTTGGCAGATTATCAGCATTTATCAGCTCCTAGTCAATAACAATATACGTTCACATATGATACAAAACAAAAGGGTGTTTACAACAGTCTCCCTCTTCCATTCAAATTACAATGCTCGCAGATCACAATAAACATATAAACAAAACGACAAGAGATGAATTAACTGTCTTCTTTTATAAGCTCAAGTATCTCTTTCAGGAAAAGTCAATACCTAAATAGCAACAATGGCACCAATAGTGTGACATTACACAGATCGATGAAGAAGAAGTGCACTTTCCTTTTCACTGTTTCCTGAATCCCTTCAGAATTGGGTAGATGTTTTCAAACGCTTCATAAATTTCAGAGCGATCTTTAGCACCTGGAATAAAAATGGAAGGAGCGGGTCAAAGAAAACAGGCTTAACTTCTTTTTGATTAAATCAAATCTTGGTGTATATGGCATACAACTTTCTAAGGCGATCTCACACTTCATACCTGTAAGAACGACTTTTCCAGACACAAAGATCAGCAAGACAATACGTGGCTTCACCATGCGGTAAATCAGACCAGGAAACAACTCTGGCTCATAGCTTTAGGAATAAAATGATAATGGCTGTTGTGCAAAACGTAAGACTTTGTCATTTAAAGGCAAGAGCAGATACTTCAGCCAAACCTGCTGAACTGTTGGTGAGTCAGAACCAGGCCCTCTAGTCGTATGGGGAAACACACGTCACAACTGCCAACCATGTTCTGGATCTTGAAGTCAAGAAATTTGGCAGGAAAGCCAAGCTTCTGCACCACTCGGGCATATTTCCTTGCAGCAAGGCGCGACTGCTCTTCACTGCATGAAATAAGAGAGAAATTCTGGCTTAGAAATACAGAAGACAAAGACAAAGCCTGAGATACCTTCCTCTAAAATGTGATAAAATGGCCCTTTTATAGAAACACTGCTGTAAAACAGGCCACAGACAGTAAATGTGAATAACATCTTTGTTGAGCAATAAAACCCTTGTAACAATTGCATTTTTTAACCATTTGAAAATGACAGCTGCCTTTCAGATTATGTGAACCTTTCATTATGATGGTTCAACATAAATAATCAATAACTGCTTCAAATAGTATCCCATTACATTAACATTATAAATGCACACATTAACATTAAGAACTAAGAGGAAGGATTTGTGCCAAAGGTGAGGTTTGCTGGTCCTGACCTCTTTGCCCCAGTGCAGACCATCTTTCCAGAGCTGAAGATTAGGGCAGTAGTTCTGGGCTCACGGATCCGCATTATAACAGCAGCAAAACGCTAGAAAAACACACAGTATGGACAGAGTAGTTCTTGCATTGGTGGAAATAATGTCAGTCAGTCATTTTCTGCCGTTTGTCCTAAACGGGGTCACGGGGGCTGCTGGAGTCCATCCCAGCTCACACAGGGCGAAGGACAGGGGACACACCCTGGACAGGTTTGATGGGGACAGCAGCTTGCTCAAGGGTACCTCAGGGCAACCTATTGGGAAGGGGATTGAACCCCAGATCCTCCGATCATGTGGCCAACGCCCTAACCACTAGGCCACCGCTGCCCCTGGAAATAATGTTTTACTATTAATAGACAAAATATTCACATTGTTTATATATATATATATAAACAAACACAATTACATCCCTTGCATGATACAAATGTATCGGTGATCGGTGACTGAATGCATGGAAAAGGAAAATCTTAGCTTGCTTTATTTCTATTTTTGATGCACTTCTCATATGAAATAAAATGCTAAAACCTAAAGGGCAAACAATGACACCATTTAAATTATACTCACCTTTGGATTGTACTCAGCGTTTCGGGCCTGAAGAGCAATAGCCTTTAGGTCTAGAGGACAAGCCAGATTCACTGTGGACACAATATTCCTGCGCACAATCAAAAACAGGTTTACAAATTTATATAAACAGGAAGTACCTATAAAATCTAAGCCTCATAAAACTTCAGTTCATTGTTCCAGTGACCCATCTTGAGTGCCATTCTTATCAGTGTGATCACAGCATAGTACGGGTGGAGAACAGCAAGTGACTTCTATAAATTGAGATCAGTCTCCACACTCTTTTCCAACCAAAATAAACAAGTTCTCTGATCACTCTTAACCCATCTTCTGAAACGTTCAAATTAAAACCAGAAGACCACCCTGAATAGCTTTTTTGCAAGTGTCAGATCTCTCGTACATCTACATTATGCATCCTTCTGTCCTATCCAGTCATCCACCCTACTGAAGTGTCTATAAAACTGAATTAGACTTTGAGTGAAAAGATCAAATCCACACACCCAAGCAGTATTACCACACCTGTACTTTGATTATATTAGGGAATGCTTTGGAACATCTATTTATTACACTGCTAACTTTTAAACCCCCACTTGTTA
This sequence comes from Hepsetus odoe, assembly GCA_017165825.1. Classification (NCBI taxonomy): domain Eukaryota; kingdom Metazoa; phylum Chordata; class Actinopteri; order Characiformes; family Hepsetidae; genus Hepsetus; species Hepsetus odoe. The sequence continues at coordinate 18,138,512 of CM029374.1, read as the reverse complement.
TCTTGATGCTGCAATTAAAAGCAAAAGTCTTACTGTAACTGTGGGATGATTCCTGAACTTTCAGTCACTGGGGCAACTGGAGTCATAGGCGTCATGGGGGTCATTGGGAGTGAGCAGAAGGGGGAGGCAGCAGCCTGAGTCTTACTGGGGTCAGCGTCTGCATCGGCTAACTCTGAGGGTGGACAGCTCGGGTATATGCCGCTATCCTCATTTGACCTCACACCATCACTCTCTGGTTGCTGATCCTGGGCACTGAGCTCATCAGGCAGGAAGCTCAGATCCAGATCCTCAGAGAGGTCTTTCTGTTGGGCAGAGATTGAGGAGGCCAGGAAGGAGGGATCCTGCAGCTGTGGAGGGCCCTGCAAGCCCAGGTCCCCTGCAAAAATGTACTCCGATGAACCCTGGACAAAAAGAAATAGACGGCTCGAAAGATATAAGCATCCATGACAATGCAGGACCTAAAGATTTATCCCAAGTGGCCCATACCATGATGGACTATGTGCAAGCTGCATGCCATAAAGTAAATAGTCTTATAGGTTTCAACAGCTTCCAGCATATCCCAACAAGTACATCAGAGGATTTATACAAAGATACTGATCCTGAAAAGCAAAATGCAACCTGGAGTGGCAAGGAACTCACAGCAATTGACTGGTCAAAGTAATTCTCAAGTGATGCATCTTCATCCATGTTTCATGCAGAGCATTAACCATCTGAAAATGAACAGGTACTGTGAGGAGAAAGGTGCAAGTTGCTCATGAGAAGCTGCAGGAAACAGGCCTCCTGGAAAGAAACAGCAGCAGATTCTCACTAATTGGGATCATAAAAAGTGTGTAGAATGATAAGATGAACCCTCACGGTTAGTATGATCAGTATGTTTTACACAGAAACGTTGATTTTAACCAGCCAGCGTGCAGTTTTTCCTTCTCACATGTACGCTGACTATCCTAAAACAGCGTGGGTTTTCAGCAACGTCAGTACCGTTTCTGTCCACAAGAGGGCGATTTATCCTCTTCAGCGCTGTTGAGGCGGAAAGCGCCGAAGCAACAGCGTGGTGCGACTGGTGGCTTGTTTTGGACACTGGTCTCAGATCATGTGTAGATGGACCGCGTGTGTATCATAGAGCGGTCCTGATGAGCCAGGTGTCAGATCGCACCTTCCTGTGTTCTTGATTTGTGAGTCTGTGTGTGTTTTTAACGGAGTCTCTCTAACAGGTCATGTGGTTTTCTGCCTTTACTGCGATGACAGGAGGTTACAGACTATGGACGATGTGAGGAGGTGTTTGAGAGATTTCTCCAGAGAAGCCCGTGGTGAGTGACCTGAGACCAGCTCTGATTTGTGTCATGGATGAAGTGCTGGGGGTTAGAAATTGCCTGCATGTACAGAAACACGTGTGATCAGTGCAGTACAGCCATCAGAGCAGTTTCCCAGAGACCCCCTGCCCTGCCCTGCACTCTTTCATGCTTAATGGACAGCAGGACACCCCCTCACATCCAGCAAGCCTTAGTTAATGAGCTGGTGTCTGTATATATAAATACATATACACACTCACTCACTGGTCCACTGTCCATAGAGGTGTTGTCTGGAATCTTAACAGACTCCATTAAGGTGAACCTCTTTATCAGTCAGGACACTCCAAAGACCACCAGTGATGCTGAAAAGGTAGAGGCAGAGTAGTGCTCAGTCATTCTGTGCCAAGTGGATATGTTGGGTGGCTATAGGGTGGTTCTAGTGGTAGGATACTTGCCTATGGACCTGTGGCTCAAGAGGTCCCAGGTTCAAATCCCACCTCCAGCACTACCACCACTGGGTCCCTGAGCAAGACCCTTAACCCTGAGTGTCTCCAGGGGGACTGTCCCTGTAATCAGGACATGGAAGTCGCTCTGGATAAGAGTGTCTGCTGAATGCTGCAAATGTAAATATGTTGGAGAGAAGGTGGACACCGTTTTAATACTCTGGTAAATATGTATCAGTTGTAGGTTTTTAACACACGCTTAATATTCCACCACCGCATCAGTGTCCCTGCGTGCTGAGAGTGATCCAGCACTCCAATCAATGGTGGAGAAATAGAGAAGCAGGTTCAAGGGTTATGTTCAAACGTATCTTTCATTCATCTTCTTTTCCTCGTGAAGAAATCGAGCGTCTGTTTTTATTTTCAAAGCTTTGTAAACGCAAAATTTGTTACAATATAATTTCCATCACTTTAAAATCAAACTTGTCCATTAGATATCCATTGTCCATATAATGTGAATGTATGTAAATTGGGTTATAAAGTCACATGCAAACATTTGGGCTCTGAAGGTCAAGTAACTTGGTTTACTGCATTGGTCACCAACCCTCCTAGAAATGTGCCTTTCTTCCCATTTTCAGTTTCACTTGCATCTCACATGCTGCCTTTCTGTAGTGCAGACGGGCAGGGATTTGTAAATTAATTAGCTGGAGTTTTTCCGATCTCCTGGACTGGGGTCGGCTCTACCGAGAGCACAAATCTGCATATTTTACTGCAGAATTGTTTATTTACTGAATATTAGGAAAAAATAAGTTCAAACTACAACCTAAAAAAGTTGTGGCACATTTATTTTTCCCAATATGTTAAACTCAACAAATGAAACACATTCATACACGTTGCCAATCCAAGGGGCCGTATACAGCTGAGTCATTCAGCCCAGCCTTCTCAGATCTAAGCAAGAAAGAGTTTATCTTTATGAAGAGGAAGTCAAAATGGTGTTGTGTACTCTATAGAGCTTTATTTGAACGAGTCAGTCCCATATCTGGAAAGTCCTGTTTCTTCACTACAATTCTATCGTGACTGGATTGCTCCTAATAAGCCCTGCATCATTCGCAATGCCTTCAGTGACTGGCCAGCTCTGTCTAAATGGAAACCGGCATACCTGAGGTGAGACAGTTTCTCTGACATGTTCTTGGTTGGAACCTATTCCTTGGAATGGCTCATTTCCGAGTTTGCATTTTGTGTTCTTTCAGAGAGGTTGTTGGCTCCAAGGTCATCAGTGTGGCAGTGACTCCCAATGGCTATGCTGATGCTGTAAACGGACACCGCTTTGTGATGCCTGAAGAGCGTCAGATGACCTTCTCCTCAGTGCTGGACATTATAGAGGGCAAGGTGGAGAGCAGCGGTGTGTTCTATGTACAGAAACAGTGCTCCAATCTGACTGAGGAACTGCCAGAGCTCACAGGAGACGTGCAGACTCACATCCCATGGATGAGTGAGGCACTCGGTAGGTCAAATGTCACACCTTTAGGTGTGTGATTAGACCCAGACGTTATGGACCAAAGGGTTAGTTCATCCTTTTGCTTGCCAATGTCTATAAATGTATTTTCTTTCCTTGAGCCAAAATATGAGAGTTCTTGATTAGAGTGCTTTATGGAATCCAGCCTCTTCTGCAGGTTTTTAATCAAATCACTTTTTGTGAAATACAGGTGGCAGTTTTTAATCTGGTTATAAATAATGTTTCTGCCCAGGAAAATTACCTGATGCTGTGAATTTCTGGTTAGGAGAGGAAAGTGCAGTCACATCCAGTAAGTCTGATTTCTGTTTATAGTGGATAGCTGAAGAATAAACTTCTGCTGAAATAATCACTCAAGTCTTTTTGTGGATGTTGAGTTTGAATTCTGTTTCCCTTGCAGTGCACAAAGACCACTATGAGAACCTCTACTGTGTCATTTCTGGAGAGAAGAAATTTATTCTGATCCCTCCCACCGACCGACCTTTCATACCATATGGCAAGGAGAACGTTCTCATGATTTATGAGAATTTTTATTTTTGCTCAGATAGACCACCTCTTCTGTAATAACTAAATAAGAGATTTTACATTTTAAACAGAATGCCTTTGTGAATATTCGGGTGTGTTGTATATCTACAAAGAATGATCAACATTTCAAGAAGAATGGATCGTTGCACATGGCTAGTTTTGTTGTATGTAGTGAAGTCTTCTGAAAATTAAATCAGTGTGTGCGCTTATAAAGCTTTCTTTAAGATTGTGACTTTTTGTAGATCTCTACCAGCCAGCTACATATAAACAGGAACAAGATGGCATCTTCGAAATAGTGGATGAAAAGGATTCAGAAAAGGCAAGTTTGACATTTTCTATTTGTATGAGATTGGGTTTGTGGAGAAGACTTTCCCTTCAAATGTGGAAAAGTAGCATCCGGCTGATATCACTGAACAATTTTCACCACTTTAGGTGCCTTGGATCCCCCTAGACCCTCTGAATCCAGACCTGGAGCGCTTTCCCTCATACAGACTGGCTCGGCCACTTTACTGCACAGTTAAAGAGGGAGAGATGCTCTACCTCCCCTCTCTCTGGTTCCACCACGTCCGTCAGTCTCATGGATGCATCGCAGGTACTCTAGTTGCAACTGGAATTTATAATTTGTAGAATTTTTCTAAACGTTTGTAGAATTTTTCTAAATGTTTACTAAAACATTTTTGAAAAACAGAGTCAGATTTCATCTTAGTCCTTATTTTTCACCCCTCTTTATTAATGACATTCAGGAGTGTGAAGTGTGTGTAAATTTCATGTGGGGTTAAATTAATCTTCACCACATGGCAAGTATATCTTTTTCCTTGAGGTAACATCAACCAGTAATGTGTGTATTTATTTATTTTCTTTCTCTCCTCTCTCTGCAGTAAATTTCTGGTATGATATGGATTATGATATCAAGTACAATTACTTTCAGCTGGTGGAATCTTTAACTGGAACTGTGGGTTTAGTATGATGCCCCCCGTCAGGGAAACACATCATCTTTAAGTATCTTTTAGTACCATGCCAAAGAGCTGTTGTGAAGAAGCACCCTTTGTGCTGCACATGGTAATTTCTGGACGGAACTCCATTTTGCATTTAAACTTCTAGGGCTTACTAATACAACTTTCCAATTGGTCCAAAATACCTTATCTGATGTTGTGTTGCACTTTTGCTTTTACCTTTGAGAAACTTTTGGCCTAAAAAGTTATTCGGTGAGAGCAGAGTATATACACGCAATGTAAGGATAACGAAAATGGTACCCAAGGATTTTCCCCCTTATTCGATATTTTAATAATAATAACCGTGCCAAATATGCATGTAAATCAGCTAATCTTTTGGGATGGTAAATAACCCCCCTGGTTCCTATGACCACCATCGTAAAGAAAATATTTTATGTACATTTTATGTCAAAATGTATTGAATTACTAAACTGTAATAGAGAAATCGGTGGAATTCTTTTTGTAAACTTAGACTAGGAAGGACTATTACGCAACATGGAAACTGGCCCAAACTGTATTTTGATAGTGCAGTCAAAAATGACAAAGTATTGTCAGGTGTAATAAATACAGTTTTATTCACATAAATCTGGGAATTTTTTGTTTTGTTTTTTTCTAAGGATACTGGGGGAAAAAACATGTAATTTAGGAATGGTCCTAAGCAAACAAGCCACAAGTTTAGGAAACAAGCAAATGAGAAACTGTCTTAAAACCCTCTGGTCCACTTTCAGTGCTAACCTACATGATTTGGTTTACACGACATGAGAAGAGAGCCAGGTAACCAGAGTGCTAGCACTAAATGCCAAAGCATTGGATGATTGTTTGTGAAGCAAGTCAAAAGTATAACCATGCATTCTAGTTCAGCATATAGGTCAGCCCTAAAATCCATTGCTCTTCATGCATACAGAATAATATTCATGCTAGCAATAAAATACCTTTATCTTTAGATACAATCTTTTTTCTTCATCCAAGTTCAGCTAATTGTACTGAAGTTGACACAAGAACAAATCTTGGCCTACTGAGATCAAATGATGGTACCTGAATAGTCCATTTACTCATTCCTGTAAGACAGAGAGTAACCAGATATCTGCCAGTACAACAATAACTCTCTACTATGAGAGAATATGGCTGAATTGGCTTGGGCTTGTAGGTCAGATTGGGCATAGAGTAAACTGCTGCAGTGAAACAGTTTTCCAGTGCTTTGTTAACTATTGTGTTCATAAGCACCATATGTAACAGTATGAGAAAATCTGACCAGTATACAGTACACAGAGGTCCAATAGAAATACAGTATTCCTACAGTATAACAGTTCTATCACCTTAATATCATTCTAGAAGAAAGTGCTTTACTGTACATTAGGTTTAAAAAAGGGGGTATTGATGCCAGTGGCCAAGAAATTCTGTATACAGTGTCTCAAACTAGTCTAAGGGGTCCGGTTCAAGTTTGAAGTGACTCTGAAATGAAAGCAATGACTCTCTTGGCTAAATCTGAACCTGAGAAACAGGCAAATGTAAAAAAAAAAAAAAAAAAAAGTCTTGTAAATTAATATTCTGTTTAAGTTAGATCTTTACCTATCTGGGAGTGGGGTGTGATGCCGCTGTCAGTGTCACCAGAATGTTCTGTTTCTATGGCAGTTGGGTCAAAATCTGTCATCTGGAATGCATAATATTGAGGAAGACTGCATCTCTTTGAGTTATAAATGAGATTAAACTGTAACAACAAATTGCTGGTTATTAATTAAGGCACCCGCATTCTTAAGACATGTCAATTTTAAGTACAAAAAAGTCTGAAACGTACAAAACTGCCCTTCAAGGTTCATAAACAAGATTTGGATGCTGTCATTTCAGAAATTCCTCAGTAGTTATTTTTCCCATCTGTAAAGCAAATGTCTTTCTGGTGACACTCCTCTGGCAACATGCTGCTAGGGCTATCCAGTATCAGAACTTCTCTCTTACACACAAACAGTACAACGCTGTACAATACTATTGGGTAACAGTAACCCCAGGTATTGACCCATCACATGAGAATAAATACAGTCACGCATTTGCAACAAACACAACTTACATAATAAAAAACATCATAATGAAATATATTAACAAGAAAAAAAATCTGGCTTTTAAGACACAAAAACTAATTAGCCACTATTAAGAAGAACATTTGTCTCCTGCTTGAGGATATACTCCACTAGGTAGACAAGTTCTGGTGCGTCACGGGCATTTATTTGTTATCTAAAAGCTGTAGCAAGCAAAGCTCAGATCCCAAGTCCCTCAAGATATCAAAGTCTTCCTACAGTCTCTTACCACCATACATCCAGATATACTGTTAAGTAAAAGGGCACAATATTTGGCAATGAGGTGAAGTGGAGGAATAGAGTGTGCATGGGTGCTGTAAAAGCACACTAAAAAGGGAGGTAGGGTGGTGAGGTCAAAGTCTATAGTGCATTCTGGCCATTCTGAATTCTCCGTGGTCCTGATGGTCTGCACCATCATCAGCATATAAAGAAGGATATTTTCTCCGGACACCCTCATCACAAATTCTCTTTTAACATCCCCATAACTGAGTACAAACCAGTCCAAAGAATAGGAGAAATTATGCACCCCTAAAAAAAGAAGAAATAACAATCCATCCAGTCCTCTCTGAAATTTCTTCATTTAGAAAAAAAGCTGTTAAAAGAAACTTAGTATCCTGATATCTGGCCTCAATTCTCTGAGCACTAGAATAGAAAAGAAAAAAGTAGTGTATCAAACTTTACTGTCCATCCTCTTTTCTACAGCCCTGAGGAGGAGCTGAGAATACTGCTCCAACAGAGCAAGTGTCCTGTCCTCGCCCATGCCCACTGCACTGCTGTCCAGCACACACAGGGAGCTGCTACTGTTGGGACTGGGCAGTGTATTCAACTCAGTCTGCACTGCCTCAAATGCCTCTGTCAGCACTCGGGACATCTCCTGCTGCTCCTGACTGGAGTCTGTAGAATTGCTTATCTGCACGCACACGCATACACACACACACACACAGACAGACAGAGAGGGAGTGACTTAGGGATCGGCTAAAAAGCGATAACTCAGACTAGTGACAGTACTGGCCTTTTGTTTATTGAGGAAAATGATCTAATGTTACAGATCTTCAAGCAGCATCGTTAGCTTACCATCTTGTACAGGTGAAAAGCCTTTTTAAAACTGCTCTGAAATTCACTAGCCACCAGTCTGCATGAATCCAAACTGAGAGAGGTGTCTGATGGAGAGAGAAGTAAAATATACTTTGTTAGCATATTATATATTAACATAAACATAATGGGCCAGCTTCCCAACTGTTGATCAATTCTAGTTGTCTGACAAATCTGGCCCTTTATGTTTATAACATTAATATAGTATCTCTTTTTTAACCAGATCAATTAAATGAGAAGACAGGCAGAGTAAGATGTCATAGGAAAGCAGATTGAGGGGCAGACAGAAAGCAGTGTTAATGAAAGCAGTGAAAGAGGAAGCATGCCTCACCCTTCAGCTGGTAATAATTAATGGATGGACAGGGTGAAGTGGAGAAGATGGAGGAAGTAACGGAAGAGATGGAGGGAGAAACAGGCCAGAGCCCACTGGTAAAGAAGTGCTTGGGCAGACCCAGCCGAAGTGGCACAGATGAGAGAACAAGTGACGAGTGGCATCCCAGCAAACCTGATTTATTGGCTCCGCTGGTGGCCTGCAGACACACCAGGTTGCCTTGACCCTGAGGGAGATGTTCTGCCTTAGTCTCCTCCAGCACTGGCTCTGGAGGTGCTCTCTGGATCTCTTCTGGCTCTTCAGTCTGCTTGGGCCTGAGCCAACATTGCTCTGGAAGCATTGCCACAGAGGGGCTAATGCACGCGACTGGCTCCAGATTGCTAGAGATAATCTGAGCTGGTTCTGGTCCAGGCAGTGGACACACACTCATTGCAGTCCTGCTACAAAGCTCCTCTTTAGGGCCGATTTTAGACATCTTGCTGCTAGGAGAGAAGGAGTCCAAGGAGGGTTTATCTGGAAGAGGTTTAGGGATGTCTAAGTTTAGCTGAGGACGTGCACTGCCAGTTAGTTTGGCCTGCAGGCCTTTAGAAGAGGAGCCACCACTGAGAGTGGGAATAACAGCAACATGGGGGGCAGGAGAGCCTGAAGGGGAGGGCGTCAGAACTACAGGAAAAGAGGGCTTATTTTGAGGGCAATTTTGAGAGTTGTAAGTATCTGAGCTACGGCGGAAGTCTGAAGAGGCAAATGTTTCTCCAAACTCGCCTACATTCAGGCTCTCCCCCATGGACACAGAGCGAGACATCTTAGCCATGGAGCTTGTAGTGGGGCTCATATAGGAGCGGGCTTTGGATCTGGTGGGTGTAGGACAATCCCTGGGTTGGGGAGATGTAGGGCTAGAGAGAGGCACAATGGGAAGGGTGCGACGTGGCATGGAGGGCAGACCACGTTCAAAAAGCTGAGGCTGAGGGAGAACTTCCTTAGAGGGGCGTGTGGCTGTCTGTGATGTGTCATCTGAAAGAGAGAGGGATTTTAATAATTTTTTATTATTTTATGAAGAGAAAAGGAGATCTGTATTTAAGAGGCTTATTGTCTCACCTTCTGAAGAGATGTTGTGTATTGACTGGGCTTTCCTCATACCAGCTGAAAGAGCCAGAGATGCAGCAGCAGCTTTTGCAGTGGGGCTGGTTATTTTGCGGGAGTCCACTGAAGGGACACGCTTCCTTTGTGGAGTTAAACGCAGAGCTGAGCCTCTGTCAGAGTTATGGGCCTCCATCTGTAAACTCTGCATCCTGTCCTCCATCAGGGGCCGCACCTCTGACACCAGGGGACGCACAACTCCGCTAGCAGTCTTATTCTCGCTGTTTTTGGTTGAAGGAAATGGAAAGGGCTGCCTACTAAGGAATAAGAAAAAATAGTTTCCCAGTGTTTCCCATTATTCAAACAATTCCTTCTTATACGTTGAAATATACTCTTACCAGCCAGATGAGCTCTGAGAGAGGAATTTTGATGAGATGCTGACACTGTCGCTGAAGTTTAGACTTATTTGAGTTGTACTCACTGGTAAAATAAGAGAACATGTTGTAATAAGACTCCTCACCACCTGAAACATATCAGACATCCAAATTATACCCCCTACCTGAAGTATTGAGGTCTGTAAGATTACCAAAGTGTGTCTTAAGGAAGGCTTCCTGATCAGGGGTTTGAGGTATAACAGTCTTAGTTTCACTCTTCTTCAGATTCTCCTCTTCCTCCTCTTCTAGATCTTCCATTTCTAACTCAGATGAATTCCCATCCACACTGAATGGCCCTGTGGGCTCAGAGTCTGAAAAGCAAACACACATCAAAGAACCAAACATTTATTTTCATTCAGATTAAATACCATTTTTCTTAAAGGAGATTCCCTTGACTTGACGTGTGTGTTTAGCTCTGCAAGTGTCTCACCCTCCCCGGGATGCTCAGGGCTAGAAAGGCGACTGTTGGAGTAGTCCATTGAGCAGGCACTGTCAGGGCTTTGTTTTTCTGGGCAAGCGTTTCCTTTATGCAGCTTCACACCGTATGTTAACTCTTTCACCTGGTACTCACTACACACAGAGAATAAGGAGAATCATCTAGACACAGCAAGCTTTCTATAACAAACATCTTTTTTTATTTAAAACATTCCTGCAGGCCTCTGTACTAGTGTTTTCAAAAGTTGCAATGCTGGTACACATCCACAAAACTGACCAATTTCTAAAATGACTGACCTGCCTGCCAGACTGACCCTGTCCTCACAGCCCTCAGGATACAGCACCACAGCCTCAGAATCAGGGCTTTGAGGGGACAGATGAATGAAATGTGGGCGTGTGTGTCCTCTCAGGACAGGAGAGTCCTTCTCCTCTGGCTCTGCCACCTGTAGTGCCACAAACACAAACCAAAAAATGTTGACAAGAGGATTTTTTCAGGACTAAATGTAATAAGATTTTTAATGGTATTTCAAAATATTGAAAGGGAACAGGATTACTTTGTGTGAGTTTTGAGTAATGATGAGATGGTTGGTGAGAAGTGTTCATCAATTTACCCATGCAGCAATTGTCTGTATGCTGTTGGTGCTACCCAGCTCCATGTCTGAAGGCAGTGGAGACTCTCTAGAGAGGACTGAGCTCTTGTTTGTTGAGGAAGTCCCTCCAAAGGACTCCAGCTGTCTCAAGTCCAGCATTGACTTCACTACCAGGTCTGTACTGCCAATCCGCCTGGACCAGCGGCGCCTAGGCCTTGGACCTGAGCCCTCACACCCTGCACTGCTTTCAGAGCGCTAAGAGAAAGAGGTGGCAATATTAAAATCTTATATCCTTTGGATGTTTAAAAGCTGTTTAGTTTAGAGTGAGCACAATTACCTTCCTAGGTTCTCTGATGTGGGAGCTGACAGAGTTGTTTTTCTCCTCTGATGATCCTTGTAAAGCAATATAAAAAAAGAAACAGATTTTACAATGAAGAATTAGTCACACTCAAAGAAATGCTTTGAGTAACAACAGTAGAACAAGTGAAATGAATGTAAACTCTAGTAAGGATGAATAAGTTACCATTCTCCTCTCCTGTGCTGCTGCCAGAAGATAGGTGATGAAAGTTATCCTCGTCTTCCTCTTCTGCCTCTTTGTCACTGTCTGATGACATGTTTGTGGGTGGAACATTGTGCACCTCTCTGCTAGTGCTGAACACAGACACAAATAAACAATTCGTGGCAAAATCAGTCCTGTATTTAATACAAATCTATGAAAATCTATGCAACGTATTTAAATATAATATGAAAAACTTGAAACGACCATCCAATTTTTTTTTTTTTTTTAGGTCTGCTGTTTGAATATGTACGGTGGAGTCTGAAAGTATTTAAATGTTTGTGCAACCTGATTCAGTACTGTACAGGCATGTATATAAACGTTTAAATTGATGGCATTTAACAGCTCTTATGAAAGTGAAAGTGACTACCCTTGTCATTGTGAAACACAACACAACACAACGAAATTCAACCTCTGCGTTTCACCCATACACCCACGTGCAGCAGGGGGCAGAAAAGCTGAAACTGAAAGCTGCCCAGGGAGCAGTGACAGGGACAGTACCTTGCGAACCCACAATCTTCCGATCTGGGGCAACTCCCTAACCACTAGGCCACCACTGCTTATATAAAATATCTGTGCTTAGTAGTCCATGTTTGATCTTCATTTCTGTAACCAAAATTTAAGTCAACAAATGTCAATTAACTAATTGTCATCTAAGTAACATATTTTACAAATCTTGTGACTGAACAAGTCACAGTAGGTAATATCTTTTCAAACACATGCCTCAAAAGCCAGTCCTAAGTTCCCAGTTTTTTCCCCCACATACAGCGGAACCTCTTGTCACAAACGTTTCTGAACACATACAAATCAGGTTACAATCAAAAAGAAAACAAATTTTCGCCTCTGTTCACAACCACAATTTGGTCTTTGTTCTGGTTGCAAACAAAACACTGGTGGCTATTTTCCCCCTCAGGTTTGTACTACACACCAATGATTTTCCCCCATTCTCCATCCACATCCCATTTTCTTTAGTTTGCTGAGCGAATACAGGGCCTAACAAAAACGCTGCACGAGTTAAGTCTCTCCCTGAACATCATTCTCCCCGTACATCGGTCTCGGTCAGATGTGCGTTCATTCTCTGTGAACTCTTTGTGCTGTATTTCGTGTGTTTTTGCACTCATTTTAAATTAACCATGGCCTCTGAGCAAATGAAAATTGGTATTGTTGTTTATGTTTAGTTTTTGTCTAAATTAAGGATTTTTCAAACTTAATTTTTTCCCCTGTGTTTAAAACTCAAAAAAAAAAAACAAAATAAAAAAAAGTGTTTACAGCAAATGGTTCGTAAGGGTCTAGCATGCACCCTTGCAATGTTAGTTTTCTCTGTTGTTCATAGTTTTCTCAGTGTTATTCAATGCTTTTACATTTAGTTACTATTACACTCTGTATTCTATGGTATAATTAACGATTTTTGTGCTTAAAAATCTTAAAAAAATATTTACTTACAGTCCGTACGGCCTGGAACGGATTATCCGTATTCACATACAATCTTATGGGGAAATCATGTTCGGGTCACGTCCAAGTCGGGTCGCATCAAGAGTTCTGATCGTGACCAAAGGTTCCACTGTATACATGTTTGTGACTTACCTGATTCTTGCCTTGCTGTCAGATGGGCTCTTCTGCACAGGTTTGCTTTTCTGTTTTAGATCAGACAGTCGCTGTCTCATATTGATGGTAAGTTCAGGATTCAGCCTCCACACAAATATGCAGCTGAACAGAAACAAACATAAAATGTAACATGTAATGGCAGCTGAAATCTCTTTCATACACACACAGGCTGAAAAAGTCTGAAATAGATACTTTGGCTGATTATCTTTCTTGCTAACTGGGAAAGCTTGGTAACTCCCATCTGAAAACAGACTCAATACAAGCCTTTTCTACTCTTTTATTGTATGTATTTGTTTCAAACAAACATTAAAAACATACCCCACTCACATTCAGTTGTACGATGAATTGTGAAAGGTAACAACAGTGGAAAGTAATTACAATTTATTTGCATAATTGCAGCTGCTTGTATAATCAGCTCAAATAATTGCAACGAAATTTTATTTGCCACATGTATCACAGTAAAATTTTAAGGCTCAAATTTTAACTGGAAACCTACAAGCCACTTGACCGCTTTAAGAACCACCTTTCAGATTTCAACTGGTTCATTTTACTTTAGTTGGCTTTTGGTTAATTATTGTTTAAACTTCTCTTAGTCACTGTCTTTGATTTTATTTTTACACTTAAGTTTAGCTGATCAATAGTTTTGATCATTTTTTCAGTTTCTTTGTACTTTTTTTTTTATGTATTCAGAGTTTAAATAAAATTTGCCCGACTGAGCATGTAACAACTGTGACAGGCCTACACATGTCTGTGTATGCCTGCATACACACTAGAGATCTTACCTGTCTCCAGACACTGATATCAGGTGCTTACAGTCATTGGTAAACTTCATCCCAGTTACAAGCTCTAAAACAGAAAAAGGCAGCTGTTTTTTCCTCGGGAGCACAAGATATTCAGTGCTACAGAAAAGTGGCCGAGGTTTCTACTGTTAGCAACAAAGTGAATAGTCCACAGTACATCTCAACACCAAAAAATCGTAATGGTAACGGATGAGAAGTCTTACCGGCATGCCCAAACATAGTGGCCACACACTCTCCAGTGTCAAAGTCGAAGATGCTAATGTTCTTGTCCGAACAGCTTGTAGCCACATACATACCCGAGGGATCCGTCTGGACCTGAGAGACATGTTACAGGGTGATAGACACTTGGATCGTTAATTCTGGTGTAGATATACTATTTGGTAAAGGTAATAGTTTGGAGAAAAATACAATTTTATACAATTTTTATACAATTTTCTCATCATCTCAAGGGCAGTCAATCAATCATGAAGAAAAGTTTGGTATCCCAAGTACGTAATTTTGTTCATTTTATTCTACATGGTTTGGAGGATCATTGATACAGAGGGTTTTGGTAAAGGGAATGAAGTACTGTTTAAAAAACTGAAAAGATGTGAAGAGTCACAAATACATATTTGAGCACTTTATTTATGGATTGTGCTCAAATACATTTTTGGAAATTGTGATTCTTTTATTTCTGTCCTCAAATGAAATATGACAACTGCAATAAAACTCATAAATGTTTATTTAAAAATTTATCTCACAGTTTTTGGTTAAACCCTGCACCCCCCTTTTTTATTAGAGTTTTATTCACAATTTGACCTCTGGGTAAAAGCCTCCATTGCTTTTTCTGCTTTAAACTTCTGTCGTCATGTTCTCTGTAATGTGCTGCCCACCTTAATGAGAGTTCCATCCTCCCCCTGAGATCCCTTATAGATTTTTTTCTGCTTGCCATTGCTGATGTTAAAGATCCTGTAATAATAAGGAGTAAGTGGGAGAGGGGAAGAGAGTGGCAGAGTCTCCATCATATAGTAACAGATGTTTGTTAGTTCCTGTAGACTGATCTGATAACACAAACCTGTTAAATTGTCTATTGTCTCTCTATCATTTGGTCTGTAGAGGGCACTCTAGCATTAACTGACTGCTCTCAATAGAACAGATAAACCAGGGTGCCAGCACAGGGAGGAGCAGAATCACTGAAGCGCAGAGCAACACATGTTGGGCATAAGGAACAAAGCAACGCCTTTGCCTTTTTAAATCAACTCTGCAAACCAATTCAAGAGCTCTGTTCAATTTGCCTATAGCACTTCTCAGTCTATTAACTCTAGATCTGGTTCATCTTTCCAGAGCCTCCATTACTGCTATGGAAAAAGACACATTGTAGTAAAGATGGTGTTTTACTTTTACATGAATAGTTTTCATGGCCAGATAGGAGATAAGTCCATATTTACAGCATTTTTCTGATTTTCTTCTCCACATGAAAAAAAATAACTTGCTTTAGACTGCTTGCTTTAGAGGAACAAAAGCATTACAGTTCAGAGTCATGTGCTTTGTTTGTTCCTTCCTAATGTTCCCAATATAGCCTCCAGCCAGAACTAGGATGAGGCTTTCTGTATTAACTGTAGGGATACAGAACTCTTTATGCTCCATTACAACTACATTATTGCAGATTATACTACTTTCTGTTAACGTGTGAAAGTGAGTGACTGACACACTTTAAAAGGAAGTACTATAACTAGGATGAGTCTTTCTGTATAAACTGTAGGGAAACAGAACTCTCTATACTCCATTTCAACTACATTATTGCAGGTTATAATACTTTCTTTTTGTTCTAAACAAGTAAATACAGTGTAATAAAAAGCTGAGGATAGCAGTGTCCTTCCAGACAACTAGTCAGTCTAGACTGCCTGGCACCAGATTCCAGTGTGTGTGTGTGCATATGTGTTGTGTGTGTCTATGTGTGCGTGAGCACATGGGCCTTAGCATGCTTACATCTAACAGATTAACCTGACGGGCTTCTAATACCATCCTTCAGCAATAACACCTGAGCAATAATCCAACAATGTTACTATCAGCACTGCAAATGTAGATCATCTTCACAAACAAACAAGCACATGGCAAAACACAAATACAAGTGCAAGCACACATGCATTCTCTAAAATTAATTTAAAAAAAACCTTCATTTGAAGAAAAAAAGCTGAAGAAAATAGTTAATGTTGCAATAGTTTTAAGCAATTCAATTCATCATAAATAAGACTACATTCTTACCGGATGCTGCGATCCTGACAGCCAATAGCAGCATATTTGCGTGTGGGATCAATAACCATATCATACAGAGTAGTCTTCCGTACAATATGGTGGGTGCGCGTGAACACCATTCCTTCATCTGTCTGCGAGACATTACGCAAGAAACAAAAGGACAATGTGAGAAATTTCTTTCTCTGAAAACTCTGAAAAGACTGAAAGCAAATTAAGCCTCAAAATACAGTTAATGAACAAAAGGTAAACAGATTTTTCAGTGAGCATAGAATTTGTAATCTGCATCCTAAATGGTCACCACCTCTCTAAGTGGAGGAATTATAATGTTAAATAAGAGAAGGTTATTAAATTGATAGTGTGACGTGAAAAGGAAAAACATCAATCTTTCCATCTTTTTTCTTAAACATACAGAAAGAAAGGTCAATGCAGAAAGTATTCTAACTTCATTTAGCATTCTAACTACACACAGATACCTTCATAATATTCCCATTGGTGTTTTCATTGTTTCTGTCTGTTTCAGTCTATTAGCCACTTTGTTTCCCTGCTCTCGTTACATTATTAGTTTCAGAGTCTCTTCCCAGAACAGCTGAGTAGACTTTTAAGGGGTCCTCTCCTCCTTAACATTTATTCAATACATATACACAGTTAGAACTACTAAGGCAGTTTAAAGCTGCTTTCTGTAAACCTCGATTTCTGAAACAAAGCTGATTGTTAGTTTATCGTTTGATTTGGAAACATGGCTTCTGTGCAGAATTTTATAGGTCTTAAAGATGTGTAAGAGTAGCACATGAAGCTGCATACAAAACCTTCAGGCTCAGGAACGCCACTGTTTTTTGAGTAAGATAGGGAAATAGCACACTGATCAAAACAAAAACCCCTCTCCAGCTCTGAATGCAGAGGTTTGTAGGAGAATAACAGGAGAAGAGAGATTGGTTGAAGTTCTTCACACAAAGTCACACCAGCATAGAGACCTTTTAAGGTCAGGCTTCAAGACTATTAGGGTAAAACTCTTCTTACCTTCTGTGCTGTCCGAAAATAGATACTTTTGTCAGCCCCACAGCTGATCATTCTGATTTTGCCATCATTTGCTAGGAGCAAAAACAAAAAAAACAAAAAACTTTTACTATTGGTTTTGAAAATGATGTATCAGGTCTATCTTTAATCCTTTATTAAAGATACTTTTTAATACTTTGTGTTAGAGTTCTATTTACTAATGTCAGAAGTTGCTGCCAGAAAAACTTTAAAAAGAAAGAGACTAATATGGGTCAAACAACACTGGAGTGTTCAGTACTGGCAGCAGATCTAGTGGACAGACAAAAGTAAAGTTATTTGGAATAAACTTTATGTTAGGTGGCAAATTGGGGAAAGGGCATCCAGTAAAACATGGAGGAGGACTGGTGACGGTCTGGGTGTATTTTGTGGGAGGAATATCTAGTGACCAAGTCCAAATTCCAAATTAAAGGGAGCATGAAAATAAATACATTTTAAATATTTGCATTTAATTTATCAAAATGTAATTCATCAGTAGGAAAATGTTGCTAAGCATTCTTCCACATTGTGCCAGAATTATAATAGAGAAAAACTAAAAGTTTTGAGGGTTATGTCTTGGCCTCCCCAGTATTCAGATCTTCTTCCAGTGAGATGGCATTGGACGAGCTGGACAAACAAGTTCAAAATGAGTGACCAGCACATTTGCACGTTTGAAAAGGTGATGCTTGTTTAGATACAAGTTATTTTAAAAATGCTAAAAAGCATGCCTATCTTTCATCTTTGCTGCTGTAATAAAACCAGTGGGTGGTAATTGGGATGACATTCCTCTTACAGTGAGTATTGTTACATTATATTTTAAAACCCCAAATTTCCAGCCTGTAGTGTATGTTTATGTCAATTATGAAGTGCAGAAGAAGTTTTTCATGCTTACTCACCAGCAAAACGCACTGCAGTGATGGAGGAAGAGTGTTCATCAAGTGTCTGCAACAGGCCATACTCGCGCTCTGTATCCAGAACGTGAATCAGCCTGTCTCTGCTTGCTGTGGCCAACAGTTTCAGGCCTACAGAGACCAAATACACACACACACACACACACACACACACACACACACACACACACACACACACACACACACACACACACACACAAACAATTAAGCTATTACAAATTAAAACATAAAACATACATAAAACATGCAAATATATAAAGTAAGAAGCAATTTACATTTACAGCATTTAGCAGATCCAGCTCATCCAGAGCAATAACCTCTAATCTCTCTGTAAATCACAATATGATTTGTATGGAGTTCCTTTTCAGTACCAGGATTGGCTAATCAATGTATTAAATAAATCTAAGACCTGAATAAATCTTATTCATTAATTTATTTAAAAATGTATTAAATCTTGTGTGCTGCACCAAGGAGAAATCTGGAGCGTTCTTAAAACAAGTTCATAAGATATCAACAAAAAAGACATTATTACTTTTAATAACACAATTTACATTTACAGCATTTAGCAGACGCTCTTATCCAGAGTGACTTACACCAGCGCTTTATCTCCACATTTGATCTCATAAGTAACCAGCTACAATCAAGTCAAGTCAAGTAGGTTTTAATTGTCATTTCAACAATATACACAGTACATAGTGAAAGGAAATAACGTTCCTCCAGGACCCTGGTGCTACACATGAGACGACATCAGAGATGAGAAGGAGAGCAAAGAAAGAGCAGAGGAAAAAGAGAAGGACTGTTTAGGAAGATTATTCCCCGATAAATTCCTTGAACAGATGAGTCTTTAATCGACACTTGAAGAACAATTAACACAAACATGCAAAAGTCTTAGGCACAAATTGTTTAAAACTTACCTTAGGAAAAAGTTTGTTTTACTTCAAATAAAGATAAATTCAGTAAAAAGTAATAAGAATGTCTTTTTGAATTTAACTGATATTAGGTTCAGTCAAGCCAGGTATTATACTAGAACTACTAATTATGCTGAGATTCCCTGAGGAGAGGTTAAACAAGAATTTCAAATACAAAGAAACACTTACTACTGTTTATGTTTGTATTTTGATATGTTTGTGTTTATTAACATTTTTTTTTCTGAGCAAATAAATACATATATCTCAGCTGGCCTTGGAGCACCTCAGGATCCCCAAGTAAGCCCAGATGGATGTGGCTGGGGAAAGAAAAATTTTTGCTGAACTCTTCAGCAAGCATACCACAACGTTGAAGATGCTGGAAACATTTTGTGTTGGAAGTTGGACGGGATTAAGAATAAGTATACTAGAGGTACAGCCAGATAGGACATTTTGTAGAGAAGGCCTCTGCGTTTCACCCAGACACACCCGTGCAGCAGGGGGCAGCTATTGAAAGCGCCCGGGGAGCAGTGACAGGGACGGTACCTTGCTCAAGGGTACCTCAGGGCAACCTACTGGTGAGGGAATCGAACAATCTTCCGATCCAGGGCCCACTCCCTAACCACTAGGCCACCGCTGCCCCATGAAAGAAAAACAAACTATATTTATTAAAAACTAACTGTAATATCCTGATGGAAAAACAATCTATTGCATCAGCCTGTATGCAACAATATGCATTCATCCCACTAAAACAAATCTCAAAATAAATGTTCTCTTAATGTTCTAATAGCTTTACAGCAGCCACACAAATGGCAATGTAATATTCTTAAATGAGCTCAGCGAAATCCAATTCAAGTGCTGCCCACAGGGACTGCAGATTACGAATGTCATTTGGACTAGAACAACACACTTCATACTCCATAGAGAAATAACTCAACCAGAGAAAGCATTGCAGAAAAAGAGATACTTGCCTGATAAAGAGATGTATTTGAAGTGGAAAGTAAGTTTTGAAATATTTGAGTGAGTGTGTATCTGAGTGTGTAGATATAAGGAGTGAGTGTGTATCTCTGAATTTTCGTGTGTGTGTGTGTGTGTGTGTGTGTGTGTGTGTGTGTGTGTGGTGAAAACACAGATGTGCTGTCTCTCAGCAGGGATGGATAGAGAGAATATCTTGCCCTGAGCTAGAAGTTTACCTCCAACTAGGGCAACATATGCTGCAGCCTTGTTTACACAAGATTTCATACAAATACCAAAAAGTTGTAATAAAATAAGGAAATGTATTTTTAAATCACATTGACTTTATTGTGGGAATTTCTGTTATAAACAGTCATGGTTTCCTCTTCCTTTTCCTTACACCTTGTTTTTCTTTGTCTGCTCACTCTGTACTAACTTCCTCAAAGCAGGTAGTGCTATGCCACCCTGATAAGCACAATTATTCATACCTTAGCCTGAACGGTCAGGCAGCTTTTATTGGGGAGATGTTATTAGCTAGTGCCATATGTGTCAGCTAAAGAAAGCAGCCAGCGTTGGGCTGGAGAGCATCTGCTAAGCATCTGAGTAGGATCAGCAGTTTCTGGTATGGTATGTTATGTGCACCAGCTGAAAAAGAAAGCTGTTTGCTGGTCCTCCTGAAAAAACTCCCTAAGGGCACTCACCCGTTTCAGGCTTTGAATACTCCAGACACAGGATCTCCGAGTCGTGGGCCTGCACATTCAGAATCTCCTCCATGCTCTGTAGCTCATGGATCCTGGAACAACACAACCAGTTTAGCATCCTCAATGTCTTTAATTCTACTAAAATCCTGTAAGATTCTCTAAATTTAAGGGTTCCCATTCATCGATTTTGCACTTCATATGGTATACAGTAGTTCAGTAGAAGAGATTTCTGTTAAATTTCCCTACTCAAGTTACTACTTTCAGACCTTTGTTCTTTCGTATTTCTTTCAACATTCTTTTCAGTTTAGCTAAAAATTCTCAGTCTTAATTTAATAAACTAAATGTCACCTCAGAGGGGCCGATACACCCATGTGGCTCTCAAAGCTTCTGTGATTTCAGTGTTCACTGAGCACCCAACGAATCACACACTGTGCTTGTTCCATCAAAACCTCAGTGGGTCAATTATCCTAAATCAATTAGCACAGAGGTGCTAAGTAGCAAAGTGGAAAATAAACTCCCCCAGGGTCGAACCTCAGTGTTCCATTGCGGTCCCCCGATGCCAAATGCTGCCCATCTGGACTGACACACATGGTCCTAATGCCTGTTCTGTTCTCCGAGGTCTGTGGGTCAGCCTTCTCTAAGTTACTGGAGATGCAGTCTGTGTCCAGCAGGGTTGAGAAGTTATCATCCATGTAAATTATCTTCTGGAGGTCCTTCAAAAAGCATGATATACAAAAATATGTAATGAGACAATATAAAGAGCGAGAGTTTAGGTGACATCAAGATCTCATGAGATGGTTATAAACTCATCTTTTTAATAGTACGTGAGTAATAGTTGAATAGTTGAACTGACGTTGCTGATGGCCTTGGAGCTAAATGTGGCACTGTGTGTGTCCATGTGCCATAGGCGAATGGTGTTGTCTGAAGAGCAGGTAAGGAATGATCCTGAATCAATACAGACTTGCTCCCCCTCAGTACACTCTGGGTACATCTTAGGAAAAAGAATAGGATATGTTAACACAATCAGACATGCACTGACCAGAAATGTCACATAAAAAAAAAAATTACTGAGGCAGTTCATTAATTAATGGCTGAAAATGTGTCACACAAGCATCCTTAAACCTTAGAAGTTGCCATTTGTTAGTATATTGTTATATATATTATGAATATAATATATATATTATGATTCAAATGATGGCATTATTAAGTCTAATTTAAGTCTTTCAATTACATTTACATGTAACTTATATTCATTATAAGCAAGTTTGAGTCTACAGTTTGAGGAAATAAGAAAAACACTGCACAGAACAGAACAGAACATTTTTTCTTTTAACTAAACAAGACTCTCAATCAGAACCAAAAGTTATCTAGAAGTGAGAAATAATTATAAGTGGTGTGTCAATCATTCATTTTGTTCTGTCCATGTCGATTCCAAATTCTTTCCAGTTTTTATTTGCCCTTTTAATTAAATCCAAAGCTGTGGGTTAAATGAACACATGAAACACCTGAGCTAGCAGAATTTATGTGACAGTAAGTGACAATATAAGCATTTATAATACAACAATACAAACATTATTTTCTTTTTTTTGGGCCAAGCTGGCCAGTTTAAACCACTACATGAAAAGTAGTTGAGTGTTTTAATAACATATACCCAATAAATTGAGACAAGTGGCTGTTTAGCACATGAATAAATATGCAACATTTTGGTAAAAATGTAGTGGCAGCACTCAAATACAGAACCTACCTGATCCTGCATGTATTCCAATAATTAATCAAATTCAAACATTTTTTAGTGTTCACTGCTAATAACGTCAAGTTCTAGAGGTTAAATACATTTATAACCAAACATAGTCATTTTTAGAATTGTGTAATAATTTAGCTAATTATTGTTTATATAGTTATAGGGATATAATTTATATAATTTATATAATGTTTTTATAATTATAGGGATGTCATTATTTAGTAAGGCCTGATTCT
Source organism: Hepsetus odoe (assembly GCA_017165825.1). NCBI lineage: Eukaryota > Metazoa > Chordata > Actinopteri > Characiformes > Hepsetidae > Hepsetus > Hepsetus odoe. Next base: position 18,116,052 of record CM029374.1, on the reverse strand, counting down.
GTTTCAAGTTTTCATATTTGTTTATCCTATCTGATGCCACCTGGACTACTGCAAGATGAAGGTCTTACCTCCACACTCCACACATGTGATGAATGGTAAAGGGCAGCATAGACCTTGCCCACTTTTGGAAGGTCTCGGGTATCCCATACGTATAGACTATGATCACTGTAAACACAAGACAGCCACCGGTTGGTGGCGTCATAGGACACAGCCACTGTGTCAGGGTACCGGGCATCTTTGTTGTGGGAAAAGAGGTGGCTGGTGGTAGAAGACAGTGATTAGTCATGAGGAGAACTTGAGAGTAAATCTCTGTAAAATCCACACAATAGCTAAACTTCAAGCCCTACTGTTAGCTTTTGGCATACATGATGGAAATGGAATTCTGTGATCACTTTCTGGTCAGCTTCCTAAAGTACATAGATTATAATGTGGAACTGGCAGACCATCACCCTGCAACTGAAAGACACTTAGTAAAGCAAACTAAAACCTCTGAAATATTAAACATACATCAACAAATTTGCTTCAGTGTCTATGTAGACCACAAAAGAGTACCTAAGGCAAAATTGAAATAAATATTATGCACTTTGGTATTCACTGAAGTAAAAAATTCTAGGACTTTATGTGCAGTTTTATATGGAGCATGCTAAACAGTTCTGTGTGCTTCTGACACTGAGTCAGTTTGAAGGTCTCTGAATGGGAAAACCACAGAATGCTAAACACGTGTTGAGTCACGTGACCGCCCACACACATCCCTAACTCTAAAACAGGAGGAATGGCTGCCAACATTGTTCAGAACAATTAACATATCTATGAGTGGCTGAAGAACCAAATACCAGAAAGCCCACACTGACCCAACTGTTAGTAGACAAAGTAGACAAGGAAAGCATTTATATCTTTCTGCTGACTTTGAGAATGAGCAACAAAAATGAAAGAGCTCAGACCCCATTTACACTTGGTCACTTCATGCATCTTGACTGTCAGGATTATATCTGGATAAATGCAAGCCACATAAAAACGCAAGAGTAAAATTATTTAAGATTCAATTAAAATAGACATGAATATGACTGCTCAAGCCCCTTCAGGGGATGATTTGAGATGCATATGGATCATATGTTACAGCAGTGTAAATGCATCCATCTCTCCAGACCAGCCACTAGGGATGCACACGCCAAGAAAGAGTATCTCAAGAGTATTTTGGAGGTGAAATGAATGTCAGATAGAGCAATGTGTTTGAAGTTGAAAGTGTGATACTGAATGTTGTTAGTTCTTACAAGTCAAGTCAAGTCAAGTCAAGTAGGATTTTATTGTCATTTCAGCCATATACACAGTACACAGTGAAACGAAATAACGTTCCTCCAGGACCCTGGTGCTACACACAAGACAAGACACAAGACAACATAAGACACAACATAATACACAAAATACACAGTGTGTCACGTTCAACTTGCAACTTACGCCCTGCAAGTTGGTTGTGAGATGGAGGAGAAGGAAGAATTCTGGAGTGAGTTAGATGAAGTGATAGAGAGTGTATCCAGGGGAGAGAGAGTAGTGACTGGAGCTGACTCTGATTTGCATGTGGTGAAATAAACAGGTGAGATGGGTAGATATGGTATTAAAAAGAGGAATGCTGAAGGTCAGATGGTTGTAGATGTTGCTAAAATGATGGAAATGGTTGCAAGCTGAATAAGGAGACTGTAACATGGAATTCAGACAGGAGCTAAGACACACACTGGGGATAGTTAATTGAAGGATATTGAAGATGCAGCTGCCTGGCATGAGGAGAAGAAGAAGAAGGCCAAAAAGGAGGTTTATGGATGTGATTAGAGAAGACATTCAGGTGTTTGATTTGAAGGAGGCAGATGCAGAAGACCAGAAAAAAATGGAGACGGATGATCTGCAATGCTGACCCCTAACGAGAGCAGCCGAAGAAGAAGAAGAAGAAGAAATGCATCTATCTCTCCAAGACTGTCACATGTGGGGTATTTTGGGCACGCTAGAGGGCGCTCTGTTCTGACTGAGCACACCTGAGCCCAAGCAGGCACAGGTGTGCATCATTGGGGCTGACTATTTAAGCCCCGATGAGTCAGAGCAGAGCGCGGCTCATTAGGTAGGTCAAACCTATGTGTAAGGGTGGTGTTGGTTTTGGTTTTGGATTTGGATTTGGATTTGGATTTGGATTTGGATTTGGATTTGGATTTGGATTTGGATTTGGATAACTTGGTTTAGGCTGCAGTTCTCCTGTTCTCAGGTTCTGATTCGAACTGCAGCCCTTGCGTCTTGTATTTGTAAACTGTGGACAATAAAACAGTGCTCCGAACTCCTGGCTCCACACTGGCCTCCTTCCGGTACCCCGCCACCGTTACAAAGACACATTCAACAACCCAACTTTACTTTGACAGTGCCTTCCCTGTGCTGTGGAAATGAAGCAACTGCCTACTGGACTGCCAACACTTAATGTGGGCATCGCTACTGCTTCATTTCATCTACTGACGAGAGTTTATTTTCAAAGTTTAATTCAGTGCTGGACTTTCAACGAGCTAGTTAGCTGAAATTAAGCTAAATAAACCAGTGCTCTGGTTATAATTTACCTCTCCTTATCATTATGCATTGTCTTTCTGCAATACACTGTGTTTCAGCGTTGATGGTTTATGATGGTGATTCTTCGTCCTGCTTTCTTGTAAACATTGACTGTGTTTCTTTTGAAAAGCACAACCAACTGATTGTTGTGTATGAGCTGACTATTTAGCTAAAGTGATTTGCATAATATTCTCAACAGAACTGATTTCATTCTCACAGGCACGTCTGACTAGCAAGTAAAACTTCACGTGTCTAAACCTTGATTAGTTTACAATCCAGGTATGAGTCACATGAAGTTCCCAAGTGTGGTATCCAAGTATACTTGGATGTCACACATACTATGCAAAAAGGTTCCTTAAAACTTTGCATGTTTTATTCTCATAATTCATCAGCATTCTACTTCAAATTAGGAATCCAGTAGAACTTTCTTCAATAAAAGTGAAAGTGACAACCCTTGTTTATATCGGACTATAAAGCTTGTTTATATAGGACTTTTCTTTCTTACAAAAAGATACTGTCACAAAATTATACAAAACAAAATTCTTCTTGTTTCGTGTAACAGGTTGCAGCTCACCGGGCCTCCGGGACAGTGGCAATGTCATTGCCGAGGCTGTGTGGGCGAGGAAGTGTACAGATGAAGTGCAGATTGACTGGGCTGAAAGCACGCACAATCCCATCAGCACAACCACAGAATATTACCTCCTCCGTCACAAACAGAGAGGTGGCCAAACCGATCTGAAAGAGCCACAGAAGGGAACAGAATGTTAGCAAGTTAAGAAGCAGCAGGTCCAAGGTGTTTCTTTATCAGAGGACCTCTGTCCATTTAGGAAAAGATGTTGCATTTGCATATAATAGCTCTGAAAGGCAATGTGAATCCACCGAGCAGTGAATGGTTTATGAAAAAAATGCAATAAATGTTACATTTTTGTTTCTATCAAACATGCATTTCATTGTATTGCAACTTTCATTGTATTTCATTTCATTTTCAATTCCTGACCATTTCCTCTCAAACATATGTTTACGTTTTTAAGTTTTAAGTTTAAGTTTCTTTTCTCCCATATTGTTTCAGAAAAGGAAGTATTTTAAACAACAGCAGCAGTACTTTCTGAAGCAGTCCATTCTGAAGTTCCATTGTGTATCCTGTTCATCAGTTCAGAAGTGTTTTGAACTAAAGTTCTGTGCTATAAACCAGTGTCTTCCTGGACTGATTTGGGAAGAGAAAGGCTAAGACTACCATGTGAGAGAAAATAAAAGAGAAAGAATTGATTATAGATCAAGAACTCATGATTGACATAAGATCCTTGATATCTTTAAGAATCTTCAAAAGATATGGGAGGAAAGTGATTTGCTAATTTGCTAAGTTTATCAGACACTTTTGGATAATCACATCACAACGTGGCATGGAATGTGGCACTTGTGTAGTTGATGAGGTTTCAGACAGAGAGCCTTTTGTCCTCGTCTGTCTCATTCGCATATATATTTATATATACACATACACACGTTTTGTCTGTGCAGTGAACAGAGGGTGCCCACAAAGTCCAGACAGAGCGAGCTCCCACCTGCATCAAGTGTGACCCAGTTTGGAAGTGATGTGGTGATGGTGAAGCAGATCTAAATTTACTGTGAATTCATTGTTTGTTTGAAGTTCCATGCACTGACTGCTCAAGTCTCCAGTTCCCTCGTCACACCTCCCCAACCTTCCACTGTGGTAATTAGCACTTTTTCACTCCTGCTTCCAGCTGCATTCTTGCTTCACAATAAGCTCATTCTGTAAGACTGGAAACAGATCCAAGTCTACTTAACTAATATGAGAGGCCAATATAACAGTGCCATATCAAATTTTGGTCCAAAACTAAAAAAACTGAAAGACTAAAGTTTTTATTGAGAATGGAAAATAGATTATTTTATTGGTTTTCAGTGTAATGACAAGGTCATTCCATGTCAGTTCAGAATTCAAACTTTTTTCCTGTTTCTGTCATAGAGTTTCTCCAAACAAATGTATGTAATAAAAAAAAAAGTATTATATTAAATTCACAGGAACTTGAAGATTCATGAAGCAGTTTGATGTGTTATTGACACGATGCAGCCCTATTCTACTGGAAAATGTCTAGAAAAAGCCAAATGTCACAAGAAAGTGTACCCAAATGGAAAAGTTGAAGTTTGGCTTTTTAAGTAAGAAATGATCTCACCCTCACCATCAAACTGCTTTAGGAAGAAATTAATTTTTGCAATAATCAGAGAGAGTGTCATACAGAGAAAGAAAAGTAGACATATTAAATTTAAAATTTAAAAAGACATTTTTAAATGTCTATTGTTGGAATTAAAATTATTTTATAAGAAAAATCTGAAATTAACATTAACCCTGTCCCTTTAAAAAAAGAAAAATACTTTTTCTTGGGAAAATAGAATTAAAATATTTGCTTTTTAGCTTTGAAACTACAATTAGCCAGATTGGAACTTAGTTTGTTCATGCAGGATTGAATTACTTTGAAATGTGATATAACTGTATTAAGACATTATTACAAAATTAGATTGGAAAATGGAGCATTTTTGAAAATGATTCCACCTTCAGCATAAAATGATTTTTCAAAATTAATTTGATTACTGTAATACATTCAGCAACAACGACGTAAATAAATAAATTTTCCACATGTTAAATATAAATTTCTAAAAACCCATTTCAGTGAAAGAATTAACAACTGGAAAGGCTTATGATACACATACAGATCAGCGCAAAAATTATTTAAAATCTTTATATCCAAACAAAAAAGTATATGTAGTAGAGCTGAATAGCCCATCAATTTAATCCAAAAAAACACATGATTTTTCTGAAGAAAATCCATTACATGAACTGGGGAGGTCCTAGGTAAGCTGGTGACAATATTTTTCCTTTGTACAGAAATTCTGCATTATTACCTATTTTCTTTTCTTTAATTCTGTTAGCTTCCTTTTAAAAAATCTTACTTTCATTCCTCTTATTGATTTTATTTCTAATTACTTTTATGCTTAACTCTGTGTGTACATGTGTGAGCATGTTTGTCTATATGTCTGCAATGCCTTTCTTCCTTCCACCCCAGCAACCCTTTATAGGAAAAGCAGCTCAGTAACTAGATGGAAGGACTGATTTTTTATGCTTTTCATCCATTAAAAGCACACTGAATGACCTATGCGCATGATAGCAAATGATATACATGCTATAAAAATGATCTTGCCTTGTTTTGACTAAAGCTTATTTATGCAATAACATAAAAATGCAGTTTTTAAAAAAATTAAAAATTGTTGCATCACCATGACACAATTAATGAATGTAGAAGTTTAGGCTAGGCTTGTGTGGGTAAGTCAGGATTGAGGGTGTGCGCAGGAAACAGTGTGACAGGCAAAATGCAATGTAAACACAAGACAGCAATGAATCTGGCTTCATTCATGAGGGAATGCTTGGGCTAAATTTAGTATGACCACAAAGAACGACCCCATGGGTCAGACACACCCAGCAGACTGAACGAGTAGCCACAAGTAAGGTCAGTTCTGGGGTACTTGAGCTTTCAAGATGTGTGGTGAAAATGGATGGTTGGGCCCTGATAAACAACTTACTGCGATGCTGTCGTTTTTCTGGGCAGTATAAGAGGAGCAGAAGCAAAAACATACTAATATCAGACAGCAGCTTGGTTAAATCACACATCCACACTCTCACACCAGTTCAGATAAAAAGGCCTCCAAAAGCAGCAGGGTTTTTTCACAGGATAGCACAGATCAATGGAAAAAATCAAAGAGTTTCAAATATAATACAGGCAAGAAAACAGAAATAAAAACACAAAAGACTGTGATTTTGAACTGTACATACAACAGAATCTTATAAGATCAATCGATATTTGTTATTTTTGCTGCTTCTGTTCTGCCTTACAAAGACAGCAGCATGAAAATGATCTTTTTACACAAACGCTCATGTAACAGAAAAAGTTTTTTAGATTCACTCACCCTGAGCTCAACCCACTTATCCAGCAACCTTTTATCATTGAACTCGCACAGCAGGCCTGAAGAGGTGATACAAAAAGTGCTGGAAGCCTTCCGGCCCTTTCCACAGGCTACATCAGTGAAGAAGTTATTCCTGAGCTCTCCCAGCAACCCAGAACGGCCGAGTAACGGGACTGTGGCATTGACCTGTGTGTGAGACAGGGCTTCATGTTTCCAAAATAGGGACAGCATTACATATGTATGGCCATAACTCAAAGTGTGAACATAAAAAGAAAAGCAGAACACAGTATATAAAAAAAGAAGAGTGATCATGAACACTTCAAGAAGCAGTCTTTGCACCTTGGAAGACTTTGTGTGGTCCAGGTACCAGAACTTCACATGTCTGTTCCCTGCTGTCACAAAGTAGGAGCTGTCATCTGAGAATGACACCGCTGTGACTTTACTGGACACTTTGTTGGCTGCCACCACTACATTTTTCTAAGAATATAAAAAGTATATAAGTTGCAACATGGGGACATTGGACAGTTGGCCTGTATTAGGTAACATTTGAAATACTGTGTACGTAATTTGTCCAAGGCCCTTTGTCAATTATGGACCTGTGAATAAACCTGTCTGAGATACAAGAGTCTACAGTGTTATGTACCTTCCAAGCCCAGACATTGACAATCATATCATGCTGGTAGCCCACGCTGACAATGTACTTGCTGTTGGGGGAGAAAGCTACACAGGCCACACCGTACTTATGCTCCTGAAGCTCTGCGACCTGAGCCCTCTCCACCACATCCCACACACGCACTGCAGGCATATGACCACTCTACATAGAGAGATACAGGGACATGGACAGACACAGAGACAGAGAAATAGACACAGAATTAAAATGGGCACAATTTTAATCAAAGTCTTTTTGGCTTTCATTTCCACTAAGCTTTGGTATTATGCTAATTTGTACTTTGCTCACTCCTAGAACTGAAAGGTTCAAGCAAGTGATTATACAAGTTATGCAACTCATTTAGAAGCAGATCAAGAACTGTTAGTCCCCATAACCACAAGAGGATTTACTGCTGGAGTTCTCTGATGGCTGTACTAGAGAATCCCCCTTCAAAACAAACAGCAGATCATTCAACTCTACTGCAACCTAACAAAGAAAACACAACTGACAAAATACAGTACGTGGATCCACTTGTCCTACTAAATTCAGCACATATCATCTGAAGTGAAGAGTGTGGTGGGACAGCACAAACCCATTACACCGGGGCCAGGGTGGCATGAATCTTTGTCATTATACTGTTTGCAGGTGCTGCCCAGGAAACATTTTGTGAACATGTGAATGAGTTTGCAAAACAGCACATTCATTCATTCATCCAGACAGTTTCACTACCAAATACACTTTTAAGAGTGGTTCCATAAATAGTTTATTTAAAATACATTTAAGAATTAGTAAAGGCCACAAAGTGAAGACATATAAAAACTGACAAACAACACATTAGAATAATGATGACCATTACAATAATAATACCTATTAATATAAAGCTCTGTGCTCTGTATTGAAGAGCTTCAAACTTTATAGCACAATGTTAAGAGTGTTATCATCATTGATAATCATTTTCCAGCTCAAAAATGTTTGTCTCATTTGTAGTACAAGCAACAGAAAGTCCAGTCACTCTTGAAAAGGACAGGGATTTTTTTTAATGAAAAGTCCCCCCCAAAATGATTAGCGGGGAATGGAGATTTTCTTTTAAATGGTCCTTAACAGTTCACTTGTTCACGTTTTTCCTATTTTCTTTTTTGTGTGTCTCCCTCTTTACATGCTCTCCCTATTTACATGCAACTTCTCTCTGGCTGTATTTTTGATACACACACACACTCTTCTCCTCTCGCCTCTCTCTGTCTTTCTTTCACCTCTTCCTGACAGGAGACACTGGGGGTGCGTAGGCAGGCACCATGCTGCCTGTTGCCACAGCAACTGTTAAGCACAAACTCACATCGCTTTCACATGCGCTGGAGGCCAAGGCTCCTCCTGAACAGAAGGGATTAGTTATGCACACCACTGAAGTCTTGTGCTGAGTGTGTATGGATCAGTGGATTACAGTGGCACACAGCTCGTTCTTCTCTCGTGTTCAGCCATGCTCAGTGCAGCCAAAAGGCCCAGCGTGCACCCCATACACTAGGCTTGCACTAAAGCCTCTGATCTGGAACTGTTACAAATTTGTTGGTCTGTTACTACAATATGGTGCTAACTTTAAACCATTAACGCATTCTGATGAAATACGTTGATTGATATTTGCTACAAATACTTTTAATGGTTGTTGGCTGAACAAGGTATTTGATGTGGATGGTGCAAACATTCGTCACAATTGCACTTCTTCCATACCATTACTTCCATAAAGTGATAGTCCAGTGAAAAAAAACAAAGCCAACTCCAAAGAAAGCCAATAAAGTAAAGAGAGCTTAAACCCTGTTAACAAGCTTGCTTATGTAGTTTCTGACACTGCATGACATACTGTTAAAACGATAAAACTTAGGCTTCAGAAACATTCCTAATACTATATGCGGCTATGCAAATCACTTTCGACCTTTTACATTATATATGCTCAAAAACACTTTGGTCTGTTGCTGCCACTACACAGTAGGACATTTATTATTTAGATTTTGGCCAAATTCTACTGTAAATTACTTGAGACGCCCATGTAACTGCCCATGTAACTTTTACTGTAACTGCCACAGTCATATCTCATTGAGCTAAACAACCAACCATCTCTCATTTTGCATTACCATTCGGATTGATGTCAAGTTACTTGCTCATGTTTAAGAAATAAAAATGGAAACTTTATGTTTCCATATATTTTAAAATGACTGGAAATGCGATAATAAACTTTGTGCATTTACGGAGCCCACAGAATGTGCGCTTTAGCTAAAAGTATTTACACGGCTCACTTTGGCATTAAAGAAGACAAAATTGGAAATAGGCATCAAAATGCACAACCACTGCTGCTCTACCCAACATTCATTCTCTCCACAAGCCAAAACATCAAATGAATGCTTTTCATCTCCACAAGTAGGAGAACTGCACATTATCAGAGCCTAAGGGTGTAAAGAAACAGCTGTGTTGTGTTGCATGACACTGCAGTGTATTTTCAGTGCATTTCTCCACCTGCACTAGCTCTATCTGACAGATAAAAGAACACAGCTTCTTAAGAGTGACTCATCTATTTCTTAAGAGTGAGCTGTGACATAACCACACACTACGAAGTGAAGAACTGCAAAACTCACCTCGCCTGTAACCACGTATTTGCCATCTGGTGAGAATGCTAGAGTGGTGATGGTTTTCCTGAGTTGAAAGAAAAGAGAGTGAAGTGTTAGAGTTAGAGTTTGTTAAAGTGAATGCTTCCTGTCTGTTTAAGAGGTTTCCTGTCTGGTTTGGCTAATGCTTATTACCACAATGGCAGTGACTCAGAGTGTAATCAATGTCATGGACATGTCTTTACAAAACTAAACTCAAAAAACGAACACTACTGAGACAAATAGACACGCTTTGATCACTAAGAACTCAGATACATCTAATAGGTGGATAAATGTAAATGGCAAATAAAAGAGAAAGTTCTGCAATACATATAAAATGTCAGTCTTTAAGTTCTAAGTATCAAGCTGAATACAGCGAGAAACAAGTGGGGTCTTGAGACAAGCTACTGGCATAGGGCTGGTTGAGTCTTGATTCTACGCTATTAATCAGCAACTGTAATTACATGGTTCATAATGGCATTTGGAAATAAGTTACATTCCTACGGTTCTTGTTAAATCACTGCCTGCTTTGGAATGGATCTATAACATTCACACATCTTTTATGTAGTTTCTTTGCGTTGTCTTAAGTCACTGGGTCAAATGCCGTTTTATCCCGTGTCTCTGGGTTCTTGTCTGTGTTAACTGTAATTTTAGTATATTATAATTACAGGGAGGTAATGACTGGTGTGGAACACAGCACCAAATCCACAGAGTCACAGTTCACTCTAAACATAGCTTTAGTTCTATTTATGTCTGATTGATTACACACATGTACAAGTATAGTGGCTCTTACAAAAGACATTGTTACATATGAACAGGTTGGACGATTTAATAACTATGTATTAGGTAAGCTGTCTATAAGGTAGTTGATTGAAACTAGGAGACTCACTTGGAGCTGTTGAAAATGTGATTCTGTTTATTCTTCCTGGGGTTCAAAAGCACCACCACACACCTAGAACAGCAGAAGAAGAAAAACATTTATATACATCACAAAGCAAAAAAACATACCTGAAAAACTGAAAATTAAAACACGACATCCTGGCAGGTCAACGGTGAAAAGCTACAGAAGACAGAAATAACTTCCCCCAACTTTTTATTCCTCCTCCAAAACTTTAATCCCAACTAAAAGCAGGAATGTGTGTGTATGAGGCTGAACACCATCTTTAAAACTGGAACAGTTTGATCACTTCACATGATTCCCCTTCCAAAACCTGTGATTACCCACTTCATTTGATAAAACAAACTCATACTTTGAGCGTGGTGGCTGTTTAATTATAATGCAGACTGTGAGTGGTCAAAAAAAAAATGAAATTCACCAAATTATTACAATACAGGCACTCTCTTATGTAATGCCTAATCAACTATGAACTCAAACACTATATAAACATTTAAGCATTGGAATAAAATCCTTGGTTAAAAGAAAGCTAGAAGAGAAGGAGAAGGTATACCAGGATTGGAATACCCTTGATCTAAAAGCAGGCTATCACACTCAGACTACTCAAACACTCTTCTACCCCACAGAACGAAACAGTACACAACTAAGGGCATGAAATCCCAAGATTTGTGTCTGAGCTTTCTCAGGCTTCATTTGCAAGACTGAATTAGATTCCTTTTTTATTTTCTCCAGTATCCATCCAGAATTTTCTTCCATTCCCCATCAATACTGTTTATTTACCATGAAATATAACAATTCAGCCATAACCTCACTATCTGTTCCACACAAACAGGCCACACAAAGTTTGACACAAATTGCTTTAAGCCTCAGTTCTCTATTGATTGTGTCACCTGTAGCTCCATCTCCAAACACACCAGCCTATTATTGGAGCTACTTAATAGTTGCTTTCCTCCATGATGTGGAAACATTTTTTCTACCTCCAGGCTAAACACTAATTTACTTAGATTTAATTTAATTTACTTAGAAATAATTTACTTAGGCAATTTATTAAATTATTCTCATCAATTAGCTTTAGAAAATGTGATTTTTATTTGAAAATGCCAGTTAAGCTGTAACATATAGTATTGTACAAAAGTCTAGAGCCACCCCTCCTTTCTTCATAATTTGCTTCCATAGAGCAAGATCTTTTTGTCATTTCTGAGAACTAGTTCTCCAGACTTCCTGAAGGACAATTTTAGGCTGTCATTTGCAGTCCAACCCCTGTACCTGACCAGCAGTGAGGAAACATGTGCAGATGATTACAGATGATCAGGTCGGTGATTAGTCTACAGGTGATGCTGAATTCTGAGTGACTGAAACTCCTTAATCTAGAAACCCTGAATCTTTAGGCAGGTTGCAGTCTGTCATTTGCCAATTCTTTATTTTAATGTACTCAATATGCCAGACTGTTTGACAAGCATAACATAGTATTTCTGCACTAACAAGGGGATTCCCTAGCTAATAATAAAAAAGGGGGAGGCTCAGGATTTTCGCACATATGTTTTGCCTTCCATTTATAATGATTAGTTCAATTATTTGTTTATTACATTGGGACTGGAGCAAAAATTCTAGCATTAGTAGTCAACCCTCGTGAAAATGGGCTTCTGAGGGTAAATTTCCTGTCATGCATTTTTGGACTACACAGCTATGTGTCACCAGCTGAGGATGAATACTTGCGTGAACATTTATGTGCAGGATGAGGTTATGTATCAAGAACACATTGCTCATTTCCTCAGAAGCCTAAAGTCAGGCAGTCCTCAACACATCCCTTATCAAGGAGGAAGGAGATCCAGAGAAAACTCCATTGACGACTAATACCATTACTGGATTTCCAGGGCTATTTTTGCAGAGCTCCAGGGGGGTGACAAAGCTGTGACCTATGAGAGACGGACATGTGCACACACAGCAACACGACTCATGCACAAAGCCAATAGGGAGAGCACAGCTCATGCTGCATCAGAGATACACCCAGATGTGAATCAGTGTGTGGAAAAGAAATGGTAGACCTCATGGAGATACACACTCAAAAATTCCTGACTGCACAACACAACACAACACGACGTGTTGACAAACATGTCAGCATATTACTGAATGTATAATAATGTGTTAAATAGGTAAAAACATAAGTAAACAAAAATGTGCTGACCGTCACTGAAGACTTAGATAACACACAGGTTAAAAACAACCCACAAGGTGTTCACACATCTGTTTTGAGCACTCAGTCAGCAAAAGGAGAAGCTGCTGTTTCACACAGAAGTTAACACAGGAGGACAGCGTTACTAGCAGCAGCGCAGGGTGAAAGAAACTGAAAAAGCAGCTCAGAAACTGCTGCTGGCTTTCTGTCAGTCATACAGAGAGACTTAAGAGCTTTTCCAAATTAAACCCTTACAGAAATGTTAGTGCACAGCCTTGCATGAATTGCAAACATTTACATTACATTACATTTATGGCTTTTAGCTGATGCTCTAATCCAGAGCGACTTCCATTCCTGATTACAGAGACAGTCTCCCTGGAGCAACTGAGGGTTACGGGTTTTGCTCAGGAACCCAATGGTGGTATTAGGGTGTAAAACTATCTTGAGAAGCTGGGATACCACAATGCATTTTGAAAGGATTTGAAAATTTGTATCGTGGAAATAAGTATTTGATAATGTGGTCACCAAAGTCGACCAGCACCAATCAGCCAAGCACTCCTGCACCCCCATCCTTAGTGCTGCATGTGCTGCTTGTGCAGCATGATTACATAAAGCCCTTTTCTTCGTTGTAATTAAAAAAGGGAATAATTAATCATTATACCCCTGTGTTTCACTGAACAAAAGAAAGGACAAAAAGGACATTCTGTGTGCAACAGTAATTTACATACTAAGTTTAATCTTTTTACACGCATGATTTCAGGTGATACGGTCACTGCAATTTAATATCTCAAGTTTGGTCTGACTAATCACCTCTAATAACCTCTCACACTGTTTAACAGTCATAAAGAGTAATGTGTAAACAGCAATCTTTAACAGTTTACTGGCAAATAAGTACAACCCTTCCAGTGAAAATACAGGGGGACATATGATATTAAACAAAATACAGGTCAGAAAAAAATAAATCTAACTGTTAGTCTCTCTTTTACAATGTGAGGTTTCCACAGAATAAAACCATTTTAAAAATATGCACAAATACTGCAGCATTCAAGTTGAACCGGTTTCAAAACAAAGGCTCCAAAACAACTCAGCGAGGAAAAACCTTTAAAATCACACAGCACATAATCTGGAGGCTCTCTAAACTCTAATGAAAAAGCTTGTGCATATCACGCATTATGAAGGATTTTTTTAAAGAACCATTCATTAAACATTGTTTAGACATTGTTTCACATAAATCTTTCCAGCCCCTTTATTTACAGCCTCTACAGTGTGAACACGGAAAACAATCCCAGGCATTTCACTGCTTCATTCAAGCATCGCTAAAGGCAGAACACACATAGGAAACAGCACAGCAGCTGAGAACAGGAGAACAGGAGAACAGGATGATCCAGCATGCTCCACGGCCCAATACATACCATATACACTTCATTTAATGCCTTCTTAAATTAACCCCTTATACTCGTGGGTCATATAACCTCAAGGCTAATTTATGGGTAACTACTATGAATTATTTGACACGCATACATTACTTGACATTACAACTTCCGTTGAAGGCAAATTCCTGCCCCAATTTGAAAACCCAATTGGTTCTGCTACAAATTTAACCCGGTCATCACATGAGTTTAGGTGGACCTCCTGGAGCTGACAAACTGGTTGTTGTTCTAGATAAGGCTGTGTTAGTCAAGCATGCTTCCACAGTGTGGTGTACGACTGAGCACCCTGCACTCAACTGCCATCGTCCTGATATTCCTGCACATTAGGTGATGACAGATACCTTGCAAGCTTCACAGTGAGAAATGAGGAAGTACCTTTCACCGTAAAGTGGGGTAATTTCCACCAACAAATGCAGGTGGTTTGTGAGCTGAAGACGCGGTGCCAACTGCTTGGCTCTGCAGGGCCAAATGAAACATGTTTGTCCCACCTGTCAGACACAAGCTGGTCCAGCTCATTATTTCACCTGGTAGGAGACCTAATCAGCTCAGTGAAGTGCAGCAATGCATAGAACCAACAACAGCAGGTTCTATAGCGTCTAAAAATCCCAGGTCAAAAGGAAAATAAAAATATATATTGTTGAGCTCTACTGCATTTACAGATAATGAGCTGAGATTCTCAACACAAGTGCGGGTTAAAGGGCAGGGTAGTTTTAGGTGCGCAGCTATGTGCACA
Organism: Hepsetus odoe; assembly: GCA_017165825.1. Lineage (NCBI taxonomy): Eukaryota > Metazoa > Chordata > Actinopteri > Characiformes > Hepsetidae > Hepsetus > Hepsetus odoe. Next base: position 18,100,993 of record CM029374.1, on the reverse strand, counting down.
AATCAGTGTGTGCTGGCAGGCCTGTGGGTGTAGGCTAATTACTAGTGTAAGAGAACTGCTGTACACAATAGCTGTGGCAGCAGAGAAGGATTCCACTATGCCCAACGGGAATCCTATGTCACATAGCAGAGGAGACTAACCTGAACTGACACATCCTCCCATTCTGAACACAAAATAGAGAAGCTCAGTGACTCCTCATTCTATATGCTACATGGGTAACACAAACAACTGCAATCACTGATTATACAGATCAATCTTCAAAAGTGAACTCAGATCAGCTGGTGGTCAGATGCTCGCCGCATAGTAAACACTGAACTACAGCAAACTGTATAAGGAACGGCATCAATGCTGGCTTTAATGGTGTACCACGGAATAAAATATATAATATACCTGAGGTGACCATAGGATGGGTGGATAGATAGATAGATAGATAGATAGATAGATAGATAGATAGATAGATAGATAGATAGATAGATAGATAGATAGATAGATAGATAAACAGATAGATAGGTAGATAGATAGATAGATAGATAGATAGATAGATAGATAGATAGATAGATCATTAATAATGAATACTAAGCTTATAATAACCATTACATTCTCTTGAATAACTGTCATGTAAATAATTGTAATTAAAGATTTTATTGTTTTTTTTGTTCATTATAATAAAATGAAATACTATTAAAGTTTTTACTTTACTTTAGTTGCTGGCATCATGATGAAATAAACTAATGCCATTTACAAAATAGTTTGCATGTCAGAATTAATCTATAAAAAATGCACAGAGTGAGGTCAAGTTTACATATTTTTCTCTTAGATCATGGAAATACGAGCAAAACACACTAGTTCTGGCACTAAACATGCTAACAAACATAAGTCAAAAGGGTAAAAACATATACTTAAATGTACTACAGTACCAGTCAGAAGTTCTGATTTTTGTTGTTTTCAATTCAAGACATTTCTCAATAAATGCTGTCTTTTATCAACAGTTTTCACATGGTCCCACCTCTGCTGTATTTCTGTTATACACATTATAATATATATAATGTTTCTTATGTGTATTACTGCCTTGGTCCATCTGATAAATGGGATAAACCAGAGAGACAGGTGGTCAAGCCTTACTGCACACCCCAAACCCCACCCCCAACACAACACTACACACACACACACACACGCACGCTCACACACGTGCACACACTCATCCAGCACAGGATCAGTTTCCAGGATCAGAGCCTAACCCCTGATCTGGCAGTTAGCAGGGCTATCCTGCTGATCCTGGACTGGGCAGCATTAGCAGACAGAGCGTCATCTCCTCCGATCCTGCAGCTTCGGCTCACTGCTGGCAGGATGAAGCACTTCAGCACCAGGCTCAGGAGAACTGGCACTGGGCTCTCCCTTTAATACTCTGTCACATTGGGCCTGGTTTATGTGGCGTGCTTTTCTAGAGAAAATATCAGAAAATATGAAATCATCTTTTCTCCGTCATTTTTTCATCTGCACAGCACTACTCTGCTCTGAGAGAACACTAAAGTAAGGGGTCACTGGAGAAAACATCTGCAGTCCTGAAGCAACTGTAGCTCTGTGGCGTCCTAACTGCTGCAATGCAGCACAGAAGCAGACCAGGCAATGGAAAACAGCACTATTAACTACACACACTGCAAGAAAAAAAAACCCTTTCCCTCTCTTTCATCTTCTCAGCAATTATGCCTCTTTCATTCCTTCATTCTGTCTCTACCAGCCCCATTTTCCCTGTTCTAGCAGTTTTTTTTCTTTGTGCATTATTACCTCCCTCGCTCATCCCCTCATCAGCTGCTCTGTGCTCAGCTCTACTGACCCACTTTGCTGCAGTGCCCACACAGTGAGACAGAGAGAGAGTCTGACACACATTTTCATGCATGTTTGATTAATACATAAGGCTGTTTATATTCTTGTGAAGATCTATACAAGAGTGAAACTCATCACTCACTTTGTTCATTATACTAATTATTATTCATGTTACTGCAGGTCGCATTAAATAAACGCAATTGGAAAATCCATTTTGCACCATGTGTTTCCCAAAAAAACAGCATACGTGTTTTTAGTGCGAGTTCTCTAAACTGAGTGCAGCGGAGTGTCTTGAACCAGAATGTTTGCTCTATTTTGTGCAGTTATCAGCAGAGAAGCACTGATAAAGACCTCGGACTCTCACAGCACAGCAGCTGAAGGGGGCTGACTAACCAAACAGGGCAGTGCCACTCGGTAAGGCCTGTGTTTGAATCCAGCCTGTCCTGTTTGTCTTGGCTGAGCACAAGACTGAGAATTACACATCCAACACTAACTCTTTCTGTGGTAGTAGAACTGAACAATAATTCCTAATATGGATTTTTTTTATACCAGAAATCCCTTTCTTCATAAACAGTCGTTAATATAGCTGAGGCCAAAATTATTAGCCCCCCTTAGACAACACTCTTGATTTCTCCATGAAAATGATCATTAACAACAAGTGTTTGTTATTGTGGAAACAAATACACTATAAAAAAAACTGTCCACTAAGTTTAATTAGGATATTTTATTGATACAAGAGTTGAAACAAGAAAGGGCAAAAATGAGACATCCAACATTTTTAGCCCCCTGGCCATTAATAGTCAATAATGTACCCTTTCTGAGCCACAACTGACAACAATCTCTTAAAGTAGTTCTTTACTAGGTTTGCACAGGGCACCCATGATGGATTTTGGCCCATTTTTCCATTGCCAATTGTTCTAGCTGGTCCAAATTGCATGGTTTCTGAGCATGGACATTCACTTTGAGCACCCGCCACTGATTCTCAATAGGATTGAGGCCTGGGCTCTGTGCGGGCCACTCCAGGATCTTGGTTTGGTATCCTTGAGGAACTGTTGGACTAATTTCAATGTATGCTTTGGGTCATTGTCTTGTTGGAAGACCCAGTGACGACCTACGCCTAGACTACGAGCAGATTTCTGCATATTCTCCCTCAAAATGTCAAGATCATTTTCTTTTTTCATGATGCCATGCACTCGAACAAGGCTCCCGGTGCCTGAGGCTGCAAAACAGCGCCACAGCATGATGCTCCCACCACCATGTTTAACTGTGGGAACTGTGTTCCTAGGGTTGAAGGCCTCTCCCTTTCTTCGCTAAACATAAGCAACATCAGACCAAAGCACAGACTTCCAAAACTCATCTTTACCTTTCAAATGTTCACGGGCAAACCTCAGTCGGGCTGCGATGTGCCGCTCTTTGAAGGGGTTCTTCTGGGACGATGCCCCTGAAGCCCATCAAGATGAAGAGCCCTCACAACTGTGTTCCTTGAAACATCAACTCCAGAAGAGGCTAGGTCAGCAACAAACATCTTGGCAGATGTCCGGGGCACCTTGCTGACATCTCTGACTAATTTCTTCTCCAGAGTTCTGGAAACCATGCGCTTACGGCCATCGCCAGGTTTGTTTCTTACAGAATTTGTCTCCTTGTACTTGGCAATGATGCAACGTACAGCAGTTCTAGACACTGTGAATCGCTTGGAAATGGCAGTGTAGCCTTCCCCCTTATCATGAGCCTCTACTATCTTCTTTCTGATCTCCAGACTGATTTCCTTTGTGTTTGGCATGGTGAGTAACAGTAGTCCCTCTCATGTGTTCCAGTGCCCTGTTCCTTGGAGTCTTTTTATGCTGATAGAATGTTGTTAGGAAGCCAACTGACTGCTCAGGTGTGGCTTCGAAGCTGATTGGTTAACTACTATAGGTGTGAAAGCACACATTCACATGGGGCTAATATTTTTGACCACCCCATTTTTTATTATATTTGATATAAAGCAAGCCTAAAAATGTATTTTATATTACAAAATGTACCAAAAGCTACTAAAAAGCTCTGATAAATGTTTGCTTATATCAAGTTTCATCAATGCTGCAAACATTGGGTATAAGTTTAGAAAAATGTTCCATAATTCCTGGGGGGCTAATAATTTTGGCCTCAACTGTATGTCTTGGATATTGTTAATGAATGGTGACATACAGTTTGAAAGGATATAAAACAGATGTCCATGTAAAATGACATGTAAAACTGCACAGAATAAGGATCATAAACAAAAGACTGGTTGCTTTTCACAGTTCCACCATTTATTTTTCTCTGAATTGAAATATTGAGATGTAAACAAAGTCAATAAGAGTTGTTTTATCTGAAATGCTCCACTCTAGAATAACTCACCTCACCAGAATTGTTCAAAAGCATTGGTGATAGGAACCAGCATTACTCGCTCGACGAGAAGCCCGATTACTCGCTTTATAATTATTTTGTGAGACGAATTGGGCTATAAATTATTTTTTTTAACCTTATACCTTAAAAGACATCCCTTGACTACCAGTTAATCTCCGACAGTAAATTGAACATGTATGTTTGAGCTGTAGGACATTGTATTTCATTTTATTTAAGATGCGCCTATTTATACCGAAATGCTGACTTTGGTTAAAAATAATAACAAAAACTTCATAAGGGCAGGTAAGAATTTCTCCACATCTTTTCAATAAAGTGCGCATCAAAAAAAACGACAGCTCCCTGCTGGAATTATCAATCAATTCTGTCTGAAACCTCGAACTGCCCTTTGAACTATGAGTATTCACTGGAATGAAACACAACATATCTCTGTTGACTGAAACCACAGTATATCACCTTCCTATAGAAGCCATCTCATGCAGTCAGTCTGACATATTGGCTAGCACATGACCTCGATTCTATATATATATCAGATGTTTCAATCAGCTGTGGATCTAAACTGGAATCTAATTGGGCTTAGGTCCTATTGCTAAAGGCCTGGGTAGAAAAACAGGGAAGCACCAGACTGATAACACTTTCACCTCCTGTAATTTAGATAAACGTTCAGTAAAATGAATACATGTGATAATAAAGTCATTTGCATTTGGCTAATCATCATGTCAAAGACCCACATGTTATAAAATCAACATCATTTCCATTCCTACTAACGAAATGTACTCCATTTAAACTAAAATGGTGCAGTGAAGTGTGACACAGTGGTCAGGAGATCCGTTATAAATACAACAGCTGGGAGAAAAAGCCCATTCAAACTTCCTGTGTGAAAGATTTAGAGGGTCTGTTTGTGAAAAAAACAGCTGTAGGGGCTGTCAACTGCCCCATGGACACATTTCCATTTGTTTCACACTTGTCCAAAGCAGGCTGTGGTCAGATGTCTGCACCAACTGGAAATTTGCCTTAATCTGCAAGATGCTGACTTAAGATGCCACTTGTGAAAGCTATGATTTATGTGATTTAAGCTATTATACTGTAAATTAAATCGTAAGACTCAAAAAAGGTTAGATCTTACACGAGGGGCTGGACTGGTGGAGGATGTAGAACTTAAACAGTCTGAACGATCACTACAATGCAGCACTAATATTATAGCAGAGTATATTTCTTAAAAACCAAAACATGTACAGTTGGAAAGGGGAAACAGGCTTGAGGCAGAAAATGAAGAACATTCTTCACACCGGGTGAGCACTAAAGCCTAACAGCTTAATCTGATTAAACACACCATGTGATGTCTGAGAGGAGGTTCCTACCACTCACAAGCATTACCAAAAATTCACAAACACAGCAGCTTCCCTCTAAAAAATCAATTTCTAGCCACTCCTCAAATCATAAAATATGTCTAGTTGAAAGCTGAATGCAGCACTTTATGAAATGCAGGGTTTGGCATATAACAGAACTGAAGGCCAGGTGCTGACTGTGCAACATAAACAACTCAATGCAATTTAAAGGCATGTTCCAGCCACATAGATACACTCTTGAATGTTAATTGCAGCTGAAGTCAAGGCCAGAATGCCAAAGGGTTTATTTTTAAGGGAAGAACTGCCCTGGTGACAGAATGTTGCACCCACAGGATGCTGAAATGCTGGATCCTTCCTGCGGATTGCTAGGTTAGGCCACAGTATGACAACCAACGGGCATGCACACAGCTTAAAGACCTGTCTGGACTATACAGTGAGACTCCACATGCACCTTGGAGAATCAAACCCTCCTTCCTGACCCAGCACTTCCTGTTTGTACCCCACCTAATTTCCCTGCATGCTTACTTAGCTGTTATCAGACCTCAGGGAGATAGTGTTCTATCTGCACTTATTTTCCCTCCAGCTCTGTGTCCTGAGGCTGTCCTCTCCAAAGGATTCTGTACAGTCCTTCACAAATCAATCTAAAAATGTCTAGAGAATATTTAGAAACGCATCTTCCATCTTGCATTGTAGGAATTCTGCAGGTTACAATGGAGCACTCTTAAAATGGTGCTTATTATGGACATGGAGCTCTACATGAAAAGGAGTGACAGCTATTCTGTATCTTTAGCAGTTTTCCGTTTGTAACTCACCCTGCAGGATAGGCAACCAAACCAGAGCGAGGGTCACATGCTAAGGCACGGTTCCCTGCAGCAGTAATCCCCAGAACCTTCTCTAGAGTCACCTGTGGAATGGTAAAGACACAGATAAAAGATCAAATTAACATGTTATGCAGCTAAACATGTTCAGTCGAAATTAGACAAGTTCTTCTTGACAAATAAGGATGAACTGAAGAAACGCATACTATTCAAAAGACTTGACACCATACCAAACATTACATTGCATAGATGAATTACAATCATTTCTGAGGAAATGGAAAAGAAAGCTTGCAGGAACTCTGTCATGGAGACAGGCGTCACAGTCGCAAGATATCAGCTGACAGTATCAGACAAGAAGAACTGAAAAGAGATACCAGGAACAGACTGAAAAACAAAAATGAAGGCTGCTTTAAAGTTTCCTTTGAATAATAGTTCGGCAGCAACTCAACATAACTTAACATAACTACCAGTACAGATCAGTCACACAAATTGCTCAAATCCAGCCATTTCTCCACCGGCGCTGGAGCAAAGCAGAGGTTAATTAGAGGACCTGCATAACCTTTACAAAGACATGGTGGTGGTTTGATGCTGAGAGATGATTCGAGGCTATGCTTTGACAGAAACTATTTGGACTGTTTGGGTGACTTAGTGTTGTAGTGTTTACCCCCAGGGCCACCCTCTGAGTTGCATTTCTTTACTAAAGGTATCAAATGTGCCTTGGTTGGTCAAATATGTTTAGGATTCGTTGAAAATGGTGTAAATGTGATTCCTTTAAACAGCATGTCAAAGAAAGGGTGTAATTTTCCTCTGGACCACGAGCATGCACGTGGAGCTGATGAGAGGCAATATGCTACAAATTTACTGGCTCCTTTTTAAAGTCCCTCCACGGGCTCCTGCACAATAATTGCAGAGCATGACGGTTTAAAAGTCCAGCATGATTTTAAAGAACAGGATGGCTCCAGTGGTAACTAACAGATCAAAACAGGGCCTGTCATTTGAAATGGAAATGATGAGTTAAGAATTTCCATTATGTTAAGTAGGGCTCCACTGCAATCGGCAAACTCTCAGTTTGCCTCAGTTTTACACTTAAACACTCTCCATCATTGCAATTTGAAGTCTTGGCTAAATCAAAAGTATATAAAGGTGATGCATCAGTATTAAGCTATTTCTGATATTAAACATGATCAATTAGCTAAACATTATCTTTGCATTGTGTGCCATTACTTGCAAACAGATGAACATATGAACTTAAGTTAGGTTATTTAGTTTCCAGCTCTACACAAGGAACTTTTTTTCAGTTCAATCCCATACTAAGACCGCTCATAAAAAATAGACTTGCGTAAGTGGTCTCTTCAGTAAATATGGTCCAACTCAGATTAGTCTTCTTCCTTTCTGCATGTGTCAGAGATAACAGCAAGCATGTTTCTCCACTTTCAATGCTGTTTTTTCAATACAATCATCACCAGAGTGGTTAAAAGCTTCTTCACGGATTGAACAATAGCAGGTTCATTAGGCCTAGCTCGGACTGATGGCTGCTGCTTGTTTGCATATTCAAATCTGAATAGCTTATCAATTAGACTTCCCCAATAAAATAAACAGCAATGTTTAATTTGCACGTTAATCAAACTGTGAAGGTAAATGCTAGAGTGAAGAACTTTCTAAATATACTGTTTTCAGTTTTTCATTTCACAATCTCACTCTGCTCCTCCAGTTGTATTTGGAAAGTTACACTTGAACACTGTCCTCCATAAATCTGAAACAAACCGGCGGAGCACCAAAGGGGCGTTGTGTGAATATTTGGATATCTAAAATCACAGCAGCCTTTAGTTTTTGGATATTTGAATAAGGCAACAAGTCAGTAAATGTTTAGATGTTAAGAACTTTATGGACTTAGTTAAGGTGCACGTGCTGAAAATGACCTGGGGACAGGGAAATGAATGGTATAAAACTTTTCCTCTTTGAATTTGTTAAAACAGAATGGGACCACGCATTGAAGGAGCGTCGTAGTACAGCCTACTTGTGGGAGACAGTAATAAAATCTACTAGCATACCAAGTATGGCTGTATAGCACTGCTGAAAAAACAGCCATGGGAGACTGTTGTACTCCATCCATGAAATACAGTAACTGTTTACAAATGTTCCCTATTGTTTTACAGGAGATCCTAACACTGCACAGTTTGGGAACAATGGCAATATGGTGGAAATATGATGTTTACCCTGAAATAAAGCATAAGTTATTTCTGCGGCAGAAATGCAGCTGCAGGCTCCATTTAAAGCAGAGATTTCTAGAAATCCTTTCCATCTCCAGTACAATAGCCAGACAAAGAAAGACATCTAAAGCCAAAGGGTCAGCAGGCACTGTCCAACTGGGAGGAGTAGCTCTGCCTTTGATGCTGTACAACACATGGGCCTCAGGAAACAAAACCTACTCTAAAACTCCTAAACAGACACCCCTCACATGCTCGCACACATACAGACACACCAAACCCTTTTGTCTGTCCCTGTAGCCCAGAGAATCTTCAAACGCTTTAGGCAGGAGCTGGATGTTCTCTTTTGTGAAGCAATACACACTGTAACTTAAGAGTTTCTTGCTTGAAAGTGAAAGTGACTATTCTCGTTATTGTGTAACACAGTACGGCACACAGTGAGCCACAAAGAAATCGTATGTCTGCTTTTTACCCATACACACAGGGGAGCAGGGAGCAATGATGGGGACAGTACCTCAGGGCACCCTACTGGTCTGGGATTGGAACCCATGACCTTCCGATCCTGGGCCCTAGTCCCTAACCACTAGGCCACCACTGCCCAACTGGCAATGTCTGTTTAATTTAATTATTATGGGGTTTGCTTGATTGTAGTGTCTATACTGATGATTTACCACAGAAGATGTTCCACTACTATTACTGAGCTAGCTTGACAAGACATGTATTGTCAGAGAACATGTTCAGCAAGTGCATCGTGTTTCTGCAGGTACAGTTAGTTGCACTGATGATGTAGGGCAGTTGTCAAAAGCTAAATGAATGCTTCTGCACATGGCCTAACAGTCCTGAACGCCCAGACAGCCTCGGGCTTAAATAGGAAAGTACAGTCCCCATTTATCTGTAGCAGTAAACAGACAAGCAGCGTGGTATGCAGCGCTCAGTTCACCACTGACAGGTTCTAACAGTTGCACACAAAACAAAGTCAGTTTTCATAAAAACATTTCAGAAAATTACAACAAACCAAACAGTTTTCAAAGCTGGTCACCAGTTCCAGCTCTGGAGAATATATGAGATATGTTCATTTACGCATCAGTTAAGTGCTCAGCAGGAGTAAATCCATGTGCAGACTTGGGGAACATTAATGAAGGAAATGTTTATAGGGTCTTCAAAAGACATTTATAAAAGCTTACTCCAACAAGTGGAAAAATTAAATGGAAGTGGAGAAAAGTAGCCTTTACGGGCAGTTAATATGGCCAGTTGCCACAACAAGTTTACGCACATGTCATGCACTTTTACAAAAACTCTCCAACACTGACTCCAGCATTTCAGTCTGCCTCTTCTAATTCAGCACTGCAAGACTGCAAGTGAGTTGCACATGACATTATATATATATATATATATATATACAGTGCTGTGCAAAAGTAGGTGGGAAAAAATGCTGTAAACACAGAATGCTTTCAGAAATATAAATAATGATTGTTTATTTTGATCAATTTACAAAATTCAAAAGAAAAATCTAAATCAAATCAATATTTGGTGTTACTACCTCTTGCCTTCAAACTAGCATCAGTTCTTCTAGGTAAACTTGCACAAAGTCAGGGATTGTGTAGGATTATAGTCGGTGTATGATCAACCAGTTTTACCAAACAGGTGCTGATGATCATCAATGTCACACGGAGGTTGAAACACAGTCACGTTTGGAACAACCTACCAGCAGAGTTCCTTCACAAACTGTGCAAGTGTACCTAGAAGAACTGATGCTGTTTTGAAGGCAAAGGGTGGTCACACCAAACATTGATTTGATTTGATTTCTCTTTTGTTCATTCACTGCATTTTGTTGATTGATGAAAATAAATGATTCACACTTCCATTTCTGAAAGCGTTCTGTTTACAGCATTTTTTCACACCGGCCTAAAACTTGCACAGCGCTGTGTGTGTGTGTGTGTGTGTGTGTGTGTGTGTGTGTGTGTGTGTGTGTGTGTGTGTACAGGACCTTCTTTCTAGATGTACTCTGCAGGCTCCACAGTTCAAATAAATAAATTGTCTTTGTCCTGTACAGTAAAGACCGGGCATGGTGCACAGATAACATGAAATCACTATGGCAACCCACAGGCTCAGTGCGGGACTGAATAGCTGTGTAGAAGCGTGCAGCTGGTCGGAGCTGTAAAAACAGCTGAAATGCAAAAGCGGCTCGTGCCGCTCGGCGTGAACACACGGAGCGAGTCCGAACATCCCGCGAGTCCGCGCCGGGCGGCTCCGCTTCCGCGGGGAAGACTCAAAACACGTCCCCGGTTGAATCACAGCCCTGCTGCCCCGCGTCCCCCTGCTGTAACACACCTACCTTACTGCCCAGACTTTCTTTGTTGTTTGCGCCTTTATTCTTCCTCAGTTTGATGGAGGGCGAGCGGAGGAGATTTTTGATCCGCGTTTTAATGGTCGAGTTCTCCACCGTCATCTTGATCCCGTGTCACGCGAATAGTCTGATGGCGATGAAAGGTGAGCCTATCTTCCTGCGGGACGACACCTGCTCCCTGGTGAGGACATGCTGAGTGGACAGTGAGATAAACGAAGAGGCTCCGCGCTCCTGCACTCAGCCCCGTCCGGCCGCTCCGGGGACACACGGTGTGCAGCACAAACTGACCATGTTTCCGCGCCTCAGCAGTTTCTCGGTCTTCTCTAGGGACATATGTCCCCCCACAGGTCTCGAGCATAAGAGGCGCTCACGCGGCAGGAGGGACGGGGTGGGTTAAGCCTCAGTGAGCGGCTGTTCGTCCCTGCTGTCTCATCGATGAAGGCGAGCCGCTCTAATCCCGGCGTCGCTCATCTCAGCTCCCGGCAGCAGCCCGTCCGGGGTCGGTTCACCTAAAGCGCTGACAGGACAATCCTCCGCCACAAACCCTCGCCGGCTGATCTAAAGCTCACATATTCTACCAGTCCGTCTTATCTTCTGGGCCGGCGGCTGCACCTCTGCTGTAGGAGGACGCAGGCAGTCACTCCGCTTCATCTGCCCAAAGTTGCTCAATTTCAGTTAGCATGCTAGGCTAACTAGCGCCCTAGCCTGCACTGCTTCAGCGAAGGAGCGGGACGCAGAGCGCACACCGCCTCTCGCTTGATGAAATAGTTTGCCCGTTTATCCCTGTCAGCGTTTATCCACCGCTGGGGGATTTTAAAACGCTGGAAATGGTGGGTTTAAAGCTAGCTAGCCGGCTGAACCGCACAGCATCTGTGAGCGGTCAGTGGAGGACAACTCCGCCATCCAGCGTCAGACAGGTCTTCACCACTAACATCTCTAACTACACAAGCTGGGCTTCCATGGAAATTGAAACCCGTTTGCCAAATGTTCTGAAGAGCTCAGAGTCTAATTGTAGCAGGCAGCCGTAAAGGTGAGAGGAGAGAGACTGCAGGCTCTAATACACGCTTATAAAAGCTCTATAGACACTGATGTCTGCACAGCAGGTTCACAGAGGAGTGCGTGGACTTCAGAGGAGACAGGACGCAGAGCAGGGTGTTACAGCACTGCTCTCACGGTGGAGTTCCTTTTAAGTCCATTTCAGGGCTGCCCGGTCAAACCCAGTGAAGGAACAAACTCAAACCATATAAACTTACACGAGAGCTCCGTCCGCTCTCCTTTCCGGCTGGAGTTGTGGTTGTGAAGTGTTTCTGTTCTAAAGTAGGGTGTGAAATGCAATTCTGCCATTTAAAATCAGTTTTTTCTCTCCCATACAGCACAGACTGTGATTTTTTAAAATCCCACCATAAAACTGGAGACTTACACACAAAGGTTCAGTTTCATCACCAGCCAACAACACCCTTTATTCAGTTACAGTGCAGAAGAAGAAGAAAATGTGCAGTCCTGTTCAAAGAAATAACTAACCGTTGAAAATCTGCAGGTGATTTTGTAGTTTTTATTGAACAGCTGGGTTATCTTGTGTTTTGAAACTGCACCACACTGATGGGTTCCGTGCAAGGTGCTCCTACGTTCTGTTTTTCCCTCTTTAGCAGCCACCTTTGGAAACAGCTCGTCAACCAACCCACCATCCTGTAAAGCTGCTCCGTGCAGCCCTGGTGCATATGGAAAATAAATGGATCTAGGCATGCATTTAAGCAGTACAGCAACTCTGAGGCTTCCATTAGCAGATTGACCACCCACGCTACCCAACAAGTGTTATTACAATCATTCAGAGTGAAGAAGATTATGCAAGCCACAATGTGCAGCAGCTGCCCTGGCACCCAGCAAATAAGGAAATTGCCTATGAAAACAGATATCATCCAGACAGTCTTGTCCCACACTCTAAAGGCAGCCTGACCCCACTGCTGTTGGGACTGTTTTATCTGGGCTATAATCTTCATGTAAGATGGTATGATGAGAAGCAGAGGCACAGAAACCTGGACAGAGTAGTATGACAGAAGGCTGTACGTGGAGGTCCTGAACCGGGACATGACCACATTTCCACAAATGTGGACACCATTCCTCCTCACCCAGTACAAAATGTTGGAGTAACTGAGGTACATGAGGAGGGCAGTGATGGCCCAAAGCAGCAGGAATATCAAAGCACAGTTCCGGGTCGTACGGATCATTCTGGTTTCCAGAGGGAAAACTATGGCAAGAAAGCGATCAGTACTGATAGTACAAATGAACATAGTGCTAGATGTTAAACCCACAAAGTAGGAGATCTTTACCAGAAGACATGGCATACGACCCATTCTCCAATTGTAGTCTGCATTCATGTACACAGTCCAAGGTGTTATGGAGACCAGATAGGCAAGATCACTCAGGGCCAGGTTCAGGACACCAATTGACCCAATGGTCCAAGGCTGGGATGGTCGTATGCAGATCCACAAGCTCCCTAGATTTCCAATGATGCCGATGACTGACATCATTTGAAAGACAAGAGGAATAAGGTTGACTGCAAATTTGCGGTTATAAGGACACTGATGGTGTGGAATCAAAGGAAGGACAAGACCACGGCTGTCGGAGCAGTTATTCTTCCAAGCACTGTTGTTATCTTCAGACATTTTTTAATCAGCCTCCCAGATGCCTAATTAAGAGAAAAAGAAAATATTAGTCATCCAGCCCGAATATCCTCTTTATGCAAACATGAATCAATACTATTGGGAAATTCTAAAATCAAACCATCATTAATACAAGTTCCCAACTGAAAACCCAACTGCATGCACAGTACATTCCAGACACTCAATTGCAATGATTTAAATAAACTACATTCAGAGACTAAAGGCTAGAACAAATAAATAAATAAATAAATAAAACTTACTTTCACAGAAGGGCTACTAAACTTTAGAAGACTGTCTGCCATCTGCTTTATATAAGCCCAGCTTTCTCATGTTTCATCCCATGTCGGGGTGGTCATTTGTTCTCAGGAGATCATAATGGCAACCGATTTAAACATCAAAAGCTAAGTGACCCCAAAGTAGCAATTAAATATAATTGTGCAGTTCCCAAGAGCTCTGTGCAAATGTCGGGCTTATCAGAGCCAAAGCAACATGAAATGTAAACAAAATTTTTAATGTTCAGCAAGATAGGGTTCAAATGCAAAACTCGCATGAAGTACATGCTGACCATGATCCACCCCAGTTCACCTACAGTGGGCAAGTGAGCATCAGAACTGGACCAGAGAGTAATGGAAGGAACTTGCCTGGACCGATGAAAGATTACATATATATATATAGTTATACTGTGTGTCTGTCCCTTGCCTGGGGAACAGTTGGCACTATTGGAAAAAGGCACAGAGGTAGTGTGACCTTGAGTCCTGGGATAGGGCAGCAGAAGGTTGTGGTTTCAAGTCCCAGACTAGTAAGTTGCCCTGACGACCCTCTGAGCGAGGTAAAGTTCAATCACTGCTCCCTGGGCACTGGATATATCTGCATACTGTTACCCTGTTGGTGTAATGGTTAAAGGCAGAGGATGCCTTTTTGCTGAGGTTCACTGTACACTGTGTGTTCACAATGACATAGTCACTATAAACAATGCTGCAGACCAAGTACACACCTAATGGCAAAGGAATTCCTTGATGGCATTGACATCTTTCTATAGAACAGTGTGTCCTGTCATACTGCAGCACTGTTCAGGACTGGGTTGAGGGACATGATAAGGTGCAAGGTGTTGACTTGGCCTCCAAATAACGTGGTCCATCCAATCATGCTTCTGTGTGATGTGGTGGATTAAGTAGACTTAAGTACCTACTTAAGGGATGCCTTCTGGAGGTTCTCTATGAACACTCATAGAAAATACATAATCCTTTTAAGTAAAAATGTTTTGCAGTTTGGGACAACTTTGCAAAAATAAGATTTTAATGTGTTTTTCTGGGGTTAGTTTATCTTACCATTAGCATCTACAGAAGCTCTGTGGAGAAAAGTTGTGGCAAGCTGGAAAATTAGACATTGATGGGATAAAACCACTCTGAAAAACAGAGAACCTGAGAATCCTATTGGTTCATAAGCTTAATGCAGTTATTGTTTTACAGCATTCTTCATCATTTAGGTCATCACAACACAATGGGTTCACATAAACATGAGCAAACAGCAAAACAAAAGGAACACACACCAAAAAAAAAAAAAAATACAGAGGGCAGAACAGATATTGCATCTAAAACTGTGCGTCTAGAACTCTAATCAAGTCTAAAAGTGCAATAGTGTATATGACTGAGAGTGTTAATATGAAGATGCATGGATTTGTTTAATTGCGTGATTAGTGCTGCATGCAGCAGTAAAAGCCCACGAGGGAGTGTTCTTCCATTCTGTGTTCCAATTAACAGATTTATTCAAGTGTGGAATATATGTTTACTCTCTGGGAAAAAGATGCCTTAAATCTACAGGTCACTAAGCAAACAACAAAACACCTCAGGATGCCTCTGTCCTTTCAGTCTTATTAAAAACTCCCAGTACACTGATGGACAGCATTAGGACCAATTTGAAATACAACAAAAGCAGTAGAGCTTAATGGACTTTTGGGGGATTTCACCTAAGACAGTAAGAAAAAAAAAAAAAACTTTTACCATTACAATGATGGCTTCAGTATACTGTACAGTATGGTGGAAAAACATTCTTAGGCATTTAATTGTTTAAAAACCATTTGTCTTGATTAAACTTTGTATTTACTCTTTCCAAAAACACAATCAGGTTAAATTCAAATAAATTCTGTCAAGTGTCTCTCCCCCCCCTTTGTAAGACAACACACACTGCATGTGCTTCTATTTTCAGCATTCCCACAGTGTGTTTTTATAAACAATCAACCTTAGTCAAATAATTACAGCAAATGGCGCATTTGTGATTTTTATGAAATCTTTAATGAAAGAATGTAAATGTTTTACTATTACCATGCTATTGCTTTATGCCAAATCAAATCAGTACATCAGCACTGGCCTGGTCCTACTGTGTGGCACTGATAAATGAGGTAAATAGGTGCTGCACCTTTTGAATGTATTAACTTTCCTAATAATGGGGGATGCCATGCTCCATTGTGAAGGTTAGGCATTTTTACTTAAAGATCCAGTGAAACTTAAAAATCTTCTTAAAATTCAAGACTTAACTTTCCAATAAACATTCCTGCAGCACCATCTGCTAAACAGTCAGGAGCAAAACATCTACAAATTATACAATATGCTTATACACACAAAATATGTCAAGATGTTTCTTTTTATTAACTCGGACACCTCTAAAATAAGAGGAAGAACATGTCAGAAAAAATGCTTTTCTATCTCTCAGAGGCAGACAAGCAATCTTCTTTCTGCTCAGTTGGGAAAATAACAGACAAAAACATCTTTGGATTTCCCAGAGGCACAACAGGCATGACATTGAAACAAATAAATAAACTTCCGATTTATCCTATAAAGAAGCATGTACAGCAGATATCCCTGATTGACAGTTACAAATGTACATTATGAAGATTAGGTGGTTTTAGGTCAGGTTTGGAGACATGAAGGCTTGTGGCTTTGGGCTGCCCAGCCTCCTGAGTCTTTAACCCTAAAGGAGCAAGTTTGGGCATGGGACGCCATGACACACTGGCTTGTTCTTTTAAAGAGATTGCTACGGTTCCCCCTCCAGCTTTCATCTGAAGAAGAGGGGGAGGAGATGGGGCATCACTTTTAACGCGATCACTGCTTCCTACATTAACAGTTTCAGATGAATTTGGAGGGGAATCAGAGCCAAATATAACCTTGACAAGGTCATCCACCTTAGGAGGAATGTCATCCATCTCATCCTTTGAGGACGTGATTAGATCCTCATCCAGTCTGAGGAACAAAGGGCTGAGGGAACGCTCATCATCTTTGTCTATACATTTCTCCTTTTCGTTGTTCAAACTTGTTGGGACTCTGCCTGCTTCTCCAACACTCGAAGCTCCTTCTTGTGGCTGGGAGGATTCATCGTTTAGCTGCTGATTGAGAAAGATAAGCTCATCAAGTATAGACATCAGATTTTCAACTTCGGCTTCACTGTTAGCTGTTACAGCTTTTCCTTCTTCCTTTTGACTGTGTGTAGCATCTGCGGTGCTGACCCTAGCATGCTGATCAGGCTGTTTGGAAACGGCTTCTGTCAACTGTTTCTCCCAAACCTCTCTTTCCCTTACATTAGGGACTACATAAGATGAGGTCAAAAGAGTGTTCTGTTGATCCTCCAAACTCACGAGGTTGCAGGCTCCCTGTTTTTGGATGACAGGTGGAATGTCTGTCTTCTGCAGAACAGCTGGTAATGTTAAAGGCAGCTGCTCAGGTGGCACCAAAGAAACAACACTGGAAATCTTGGGGAGGTTTCCAGTTTTAACTAGAAAAAACAAAAATACAAGAATGTCCTTACTTTCAGAGGTTACAAGGGTATGGCACTCTAATGTGAAATGTTTTTTAGCAACTACATCAGCCTCTTTAATATACCTGGACTGCTGATTTTGACATGGCTGTTAGCAAGCGTGAGAACCTGGGGCTGTAAAATGGGCACTAGATTCTCCACTTGAGATACAGCAGGAACAGATATAGACACAGCTGCAACCCCTTATGTAGAGAAAAATACACAATAATTATAGTAAGTAGCACATTTTTAATCCATGGATTATAAAGATGTAATGAATGAGTCTGAGGACTTACCTGGTGTGGTTGACTGTCTTTCACCTAAACAAGTGATGCCAATTGGCTGAAGAGTTGGGCTGCTTACACTAATAATCTGACTGCATGGCACCACTGCTTCGACCAGTGGAATTACTTGAGGAGCAAATGCTGGAAAAGGTGTAGGACAGGCAGAAAACATACTGTGAAAATCAATGTATCCAAATTAAAAATGAACCTCTCATGCTTATGTTCAGGCATTAATGCATTCCTTATGCAGGACATCAGTTTATCCTTTATTTATATAAGCTCCCTTGCTGCACACTAATTTCATGTTTATTTCAATGTGTACTCCATGAAATCAATACATTTTAAAAGTTCACAGAGAATCTGAGGCAATCGTGCTGGTTAAATGGGTTCTTTAACACATGTTCTTTAATTTCCAACACCAACCTTCCTCTTTAGCTGAAGATCCTGACTTTCTGTGGGACAGCATATTGGGCTTCATTCTTCCCTGTGACAACGAAGCTGGATGAAGACCACTTTCCTGATGTGATGTTTTAGGAATTGAAATAATCTTAAGACTAAGTGGTTTGGCCGGTTGATTTTGTCTCCAAATCATGTCTTTGTCTTCATTGCTGCCATAAGTTGCTTTCTTTTTGGAGATGCTAAGGTCTATTGGCTTGGAGTTTGGGGATAGCTGAGCATGTTTATTTAAAGTATCTTTAACTTTGTCTTTGAGCTCTGGCCTTTTCCGTCTCGGCATTGGAGCGGTGGGTGCAACGGCTGAAGTTTGAAGGTGAGAAATGGCATCTTTAGTTTCCATGGATTTTTGTTTAGTGACTATTTCAACCAGCTTCCGAGAGATGGAGTTCTCAGTCTTTCCTGTAAAGAAAACAGGCCAGCATTAATCAAACTGATCCAATAAAGTTAATGCATAATGAAAAACTGCCAATCATTTAGTCCTACATAAAAAAAAAATTAAAAAAAAACTGATCAAGACATGCATCTAAGTGGCACAGAAAATAAACATTACAGCAAAACGTATGGACTTCACGGTTGTTCTTCTATAGGCTTATAACACAAGTCTGGAATTTAAGATTTTGGTGGCTTCTGTTAAGTTTGTTTTGGTATTAAACATTCAGTTCCTCCCATTCATTTTAATATTCTAAAGGGAATCACCTGGTTGGTGAACAAATAATGTTTTATTCCTGTCTTATTGTCTTACCTTAGGTATACTGAGTAGATTCAAGAAATGGAAACAAATGTTTTACTGTGAAAGGCTACAAGGTGCTAAAAAAAAACAGGGTATTGTGATAAAGGGGTTTCAACCACTCAGCATGCAGAATCAGCAGTAAACTAATCCCCAGCCTGAATACCTGTAATCATCAGAACCCGTTTCTTCACTGCTTCATGTCTTATTTTAGATGCTTTGTTCTGCTAAAAAGATTCATACGCAAGTAACTGTGTAGCTTAAACAAAGAACAATCCTCTGACTGGACTGAAAAAGAGAGCCAAAACTGGAGCACTAGTTCTCAGAAAGGCTCTTTGAAAACAAAATATGAAGAAATGAGGGGTGGCTCATGACTTCTGCGCAGTAAGGTACAGTGTCTTTTAGCAGGAGGAAGTGTTTCTAACGGGACATCCATCGTCATGATGCAACTTCACCTGTGGAATTCCAGGGAGGATGGAAGTGTTTTGGGTGTAAACATGCTGTATTTCGCTTCTAGCGTAGGTATAATGTAAAAACGGTAGCAAAGAAAATAAGACGGGAGGAGGCAAAAATCTAAATTACCAGATATTGTGGAGGCTAGATGCAGGTAGTATGCCCTCTTTTCTTTTAGCTTCTTCTGCTTTTTCACCAATTGATCCCTTTGTTTTTTAAGAGCAAGGATTTCATCTTGAGCCTAAGTAAACAATGATATGAAAAATGTTCAAATACAAAACAAAAAAAAAAAATTCACGATTAATCAATTTGTCTTTTGGTTACAAAGGTATGTAACCCTAAGATTAGTGTAGTTCAACTAACCAGTGTGAGTATTGCCATTTTGGAAGTTTTGCCATCTTTAAGATTTAGAACTGTTTGCATCTTGCGAAAGCACTCTTTTAGAGCGCAGCGTCTCTCCATTTCCTGCACCTTCTTCTTATGCTGTATAAAAGAAAAAAAAGACATGTTTTAAAAAGGCCAAGACATTGCAGGGGATGAATAACTCCAAAAATCAGAAAATTAGGGACAAACCAGTTCCTCTTCAAGTTGTTTCTGATGCCTGCTAATACAAAAAAGAAAAATTGCTTTTTTGATGGCTAAAATATATAGCAAAATATCTATTCCTTTACCTATCCATTCAATTAATGCAAGTTCAATGTCAATTTTACGTCCACATTTCAGACAAATCTGGAAGGTCAGTGATTTGGTTCGCCAGAGAATACATTTTTAAGTTTTAAAAGGTTCCCACAAAGTCCCAACCATGTGTGTTATACATCTTAAATCAAGATGCTAAGCAATAAATTAAGGTTCTCAAGAGTATACACCCAACCTTTCTTTTTGCTTGAACAGAAATGATGTTGTATCCTTATCATTATTCTCCTCAAACGTTTCAATATCAACCAGCTCATCATCCTTTTCAATCAGAACAGGCATCTGTACGTCCACAGTTTGACGGATCTCCTCATTCCTCTCTCGAACAGAATCCTAGAAACATGAGGGAAATGGATTCAGCTCAAGGCAAAACAATTACTAAGAATTCACAGAGAAACCAAAGCTGATAATCGGGAGAAATGTTTATTTACCCGGTTGTATTCTTTTGTGTCTATATAGAGGTCCTCCTCTTCACTGGGCTCAGGGAAGTCCGCGTCATCATACGTGTCGGAGTCTTCAGTTACATCTGTGCTGTCTGAATCAACCTCCATTTCCTTGCCATTTAATTCTAGCTTAGAGTCCCCCCCAGTCTCATCCCCTAAGAGCACATCCATGTCTTCAAATTCTTCATCTTCAATAGGACCAAATCCAAGCATTTCCTGTTCTAATGATGAATCTTGAATGCTTGATTCAGTGGCACTTGCAGGATCTGCATGATCTTCAATTTCCTCTTCAGGCATTTCACATAAGGTGCTGGTTCTTTTAGCCTCAAAGGTGTAGCAGTGGTCATTAAGAACCACATTTTCAGAAGGCTTTTTTGAGCAAAGGGAGAGTTCAACATCCTGTTCTGGCTGCTCTGTTGAACAAGAGCTGATTTTGATACTGCTTTTCGACTTTTCTATGCCTAGATTCTGTGGAGTTAAGGAACTTGGTGGTGTGAGCAGGGCGAAGCATTCATTTGCAGGGGCATTGTTTGAAGGGCTCTGAGCTGATGGAGTGGAAGTGTTTACTGTGATTCTATTCTCTTTTGTATTCTTGATAACACTCGGAGTTATAGATTTTGTAATGCCTTTGCCAGTATTAGTAAGGAGTCCTGAAACTACATCCACTGTACTGGGCTGGCTCATAGACTTGAGGCTAGAAACAGAGATGTATGATTTTTCAGCCACACAGGAAATGCTTGTTGTTGCCACACTGAAAGCTGAAGTACTATGTGCATTGACTGTATTCTGAGCTTGTAGAAGTTGTGTAGTGGAGGTGGCTGCTGTCGACAAAACCTTGGTGGAGAAAGAACTGCCATTTTGAGGCTTACTTGCATTTGCTGGGGGTAAACGGACAATGGTGGCTGCAAAAGAAAAATGATCAATCAGAGAAAAAATTTCAATTAAGTTACACAGTTAATGTAAACTAATAAAAACTACCAGTAACTACTAACACCAGGTTAACAAACTGTTCTATCATCCTATCACTGGACATATCAAAAACTTACTCTTGGGTATAAGAAAGTTGGGATTGAGACTCTTGAACTGGCTGAGGGGCACCAGCTGGATGAGCTGACCGTTAGAATTTCGGTACATTGTGCCTCCAGTTGCTGTTTTTACCATCTGCAATAGCATCTTCTGTTCTGGGACTTTGGGCTGACAAGATTTTACTGGCAGCATCGGCCTGACTCCACCACCAGGAATGGCTGCATGCATAACAGAAGAACTGACCACAATTGTCTTCTTAACTGGTACAGTTGATCCACTCACGGGTACCGCCTTAACCACTTTAATGGGACCATCTTGTAAAAAAAAAAATTAATTAAACAAACAAACAAACAAACACAAGACTTTGAGAATACATATTGAAATAAGCGTTTCCACATTTCTTTTCTCTGTAGAACTGCAGATAAAGAGAATTTTTACATAAATGCAGAAACAATGCTATATACCAGCATAACATGAAAAAAAACAAAAACTAATCATAATAGTTGAGAAATTTGCAAATGTGAAAAAATTTGTCTGCATGCCGATCTGCCGCAACATTAAAGTCACCAATAGATGAAGAAATGATCTGAGCAACTAGGAAAAGAGACCAACTGTGATGGCAATTTTCAGGGCATGTCCAAAAGGAGAGGTTTAGTGGGATGTTTAGGGTTATGTACAAATTAGTGAACCTAAGAGGCCTAAAACAGCAATAGTGTCGCAGTTGCCCAAGGCTCAGTGCAGTGTGTGGGGAGCATGAAAGCCTGGACATTTCACCAGATCTCAAACCGATCAGGCACCTGTGGGATGTGCTAGACAAATTAGTCATACTTATAGAGGCTCCAAGATGCAATTTACAAGACTAATGGTCTCCTGCTGTTGGCACGCCAAAAACACCTTCAGAGTTCTTGCCGTGTCCATGCCCTAATGTACAGCAAGCTGAAAAAGTATTTCTTGATTTTTTTGTGTTTGCATATTTGTCACACTTAAATAATTCAGATCCTCAAAACAAATGTAAATATTAGACAAAGATAACAAAATTAAACACCACATGCAGTTTTGATGCACAAAATGCAATTTCTCCTTAATAAAGAAAATCACTTAAAAACAGCATTTTGGGTTTAGTTGGGATATCTAGGTCTAATATTAAAATTTGTTTGATGCTCTGAATCATTTAATTGTAACAATTATGCAAAAACAAAACAAACAAAAACAAAACAGGCAAACACTGTCACAGCACTGTATCAGAGCTGCTCTGTGGGTATTGGAGGGGGTCTACGCCATATTGGGCAGGTGGGTTTCATGTTATACTTAAATGGTGTAAAGTACATATTGTATCTTGGTCTTGCTGGCAGTTTAGCTGGGAATTAAAAGGCAAAATGCTGTTCTATATAACTGAAAATTGTTGGCTCTCTAACATAAATAGGGCTGAAAATGTAAAGACAGCTTCAAAACTGAAAATGTAAAATATAGTTGCTTACACCGAATGAAAAACTAAACAAAAAATGAGCACATTGCCACCTAGTGTGCAAAGTGACAAAATGTCTAACTTGGATAATGGTCTCTATTTATTTGTAAACCATTGCATCAAAAACTGTTAACATTTTTGGAATGTTCTCCATAATCTCCCTGGTGTTTTATGCATAATAAAACCAGTGTGTATGTGGCACTGGAAACCAAAAAGAAAACAAAAAAAAAAAAACTGGCCTGTATGGCAACAACTTTTTCCATGGTAGCAAAGCTGGAGATACCTGCAGGATCAGATGAAATAGGTTCCTGGATAACCATGCTTGCTTTTGCAGAAGTATCAGAGGAAACTGAGGCCCCTGTGACCCCCATCATTAAAGAAGAAGGTGGGTTGACAAGACTTTGAACGGTGCTTATAAACTGTGGTGAATTAATGTTGGGCAGCTTTTGTTGCTGGGAGTTCATATGGTTAATCACAACCTGGGTGAAGACCGTTCCCACAGGGGGCTTGGTAACTGTACAAAGACATACATTGAACAGAAGGTTCAATCTCCCCAAATATTTTTATATACTACTGTCATATCAATATGATCTTTCAGGGATGTATATAATCCACATCACTTGCTTCAGTAGTGCTTACCAATAGGCTTGGCTGGAATAGCTGCAGGGGAATTACATGTGGTACTGGTGTATGAAGACGTCGTGCCCACATCTGCAGTGGTATTGGTGGGGGCTCTGGGCGAAGTTGCTGCATTAGTGGCTGTGGTTACTGTTTGGGTGGCATTTTGATTATTCAGGCATACCCTCCCTGTGATGTACGCAGCCAGCCTGTTAGCTGGGTGCAAAGCCCCCATCTGGCCCAGTTCTAGCTTGGCTTGTGGGTATGGTTTTCCATTGACCTATATGAGAGAGAAGTAGGGACTGTCAGTAATTTTATCAGAGTACTATAAAAGCTTCATTAAGAAGGGACATTTCTTACCCAATTGCAACTATTAGATAACACAATCAATTTTAAGCTTTTTTTTGTTTGTTTGTTTTATAAAATGGTACATAATTATATATACATACTGTTATCAGCCCTGGTGCCCCCAGAGGTTTTTTCTCAGCCTTCAGTACACCTGCAGGAGTGACTGGAGAAAGAAGAGGAAGTCCTTTAACTTCTCTCTTTCCTATAGTCTTAATCAACTGAGCTTCCAACTGTTTTATCCTTTCATTCTCCTCAAGCTTCCAGTCATTCTTTGTAAGATGAGGTTGAGAAATGGAAACTTTGTATGTGATGGTGGATTCTTCATCCGTCTCTTGGATGGTCTTGGAGATGGGCTGAATTCGATATTTTCCAATCCAGAAAGGGTGCTGAAGGCGGTCCTGAGCCATATGCTCACACACCACACGTAGGACGACATTCCTGCTACCTGCTGTTGACCACTTGCATTTGGACACAATTTCCAGTCGTTTGGTTGGGCCTGAAAGAACCGGTGGTCGAAGTTCTCCTTCTTCTATTTCTGCAACATTAAAGTCAGTAAAGTGGCCAACAATGTTATTGGAACCAAATTGTTGGGGAGACATCATAGGTTATACAGACCAATATTTACATATTTGTTCAACTTTATTCAGTTTGCCAATACTGACCTTCTAGGGAGTCCTCCAGACTAAGATGCAGATTACCCTGTTTCAAGCAATGAAAATGTCATCAGATCCCATACGTACATGCGTGCACAAACACTTACATGTGTGTGTATAACATTCATTTGTGAGTGTGAAAAAAAAAAAGATATAGATAGATATATATATAGATAGATATATATATATATATATATATATATATATATATATATATCTCTCACACACACATACGCGCGCACACACACACACACACACCTTGAAAAAAGTTTGATTTATTTAGTTAAATATGAATCAAAGAAAGAATATTTCAGTAAAAATAATAAGAATGTCTTTTTGTAGTTGATATTTTATAAACTAAGCACAACTGATTTAGCATAATGAAGTACTAATTGGCTAAACCAGGCATTGAACAGGAACTATAAATTATTCTGAGATTCAATGAGAACATTTTAAAATTCTATTAATCCCTATTAACTGTTTATATTTGTTATTTTATCAATAAAGTTAGTTTTCTGAGCATGTAAATGTTTAATGATATAAATGCTTAAATCTATTTCCCCCTCCTTAAACCAGGGGGGGGCGAAGTAAAACATTCATTTTTTCTGAAAGTTCTCCAGTTTGATTCATTTGAAAGATCTTATTTCACATGTATTCAGATGTTAAATTCTTACCTTTGTGCCTTCAGTATCTTCAGTATGAGATGGATTTCTCCTGCAGAATGGTCTCACACGAGCACAAGTCAGACTTTCCTTGTTATCTTTGATCTTGTTCACCCTTCCATTATTCATCTGAATTAATAAATTTTAAAATGAAAAATGTAGGACAATTCATAAAAAAAAAAAACTATTCAACATAAAACAGACATGAGAATATTAGCCAGAGAAGTTATATTTCTGATTTTAAGGTTAAAGCGTAAAGCTGGGACTTTTACATTTATATTTACAGCATTTAACAGACGCTCTTTTCCAGAGCGACTTCCATGTTCTAATTACAGGGACAGCCCCCCTGGAGCAATGCAGGGTTAAGGGTCTTGCTCAGGGACCCTGTGGTGGTAGTGCCAGAGGTAGGATTCGAACCTGGGATCTCTTGAGCAATAGGTCCATAGGCAAATAACTATGAGTAACTTTTAAAAATGAGTAAGCACAAATGAGTTTTTATGATGTTTGTAGAAACAATAATTCTCACGTCTTTGTTTGGCGCAGGGTGGAGTAAACTCTCCAAATCTTCCTCTAGCTCTGGAGACAGGAGTAGAGTCTGGGGAGCCTTGGAAGGACTAGGAACAAAGAGACACTCTGAATCGGAGTCAGTTATCTGATCCCACAACCTTTTCACACGAGCGGCTGGCTCAGGGGCTGCTTCAGGGCCTGACAGAACTGCAGAACCAAGACACCAGAACAACTGCATTAATATATATTTTTAGATTGTTTATTTTACATATTATCCTTCTTTTAAAAATTATTAAAAAATAATTAATCTAAAAGTTACAATGCAATTATATGAAAATAATGTTTTCTTTTGATGATCTTATCTTTCCTTTTAATACCCCCAACCATATGTAGGTGTACTCACTATAGGCTTTCCTCATCTTTTTTCTCTTTTTCATTTCAGTTGCATTTTCTTCTGGCACATCTTGAGTTAAAGTTCCCTTCTTTAACTCACAATCTCCAATAGGATTTTTCAACAGGACCACTTTTCGTCGAAGGCAGTCACAGCCCAGCATGCACTGTGGCTTGCCACAGTGGTTCTGGCACCTCTCCTGAGACAGACTAGCACACATACATCCCAATCTGCAAAAGTCATTAAGGCAAGGTGGGGCACGCCTCTTTATAATGGCAGAAGGGCTGTTTTTTAGTGTACCCTGAAACCAGAGAGATAAGGAAATTAAGTAGATTGAATGGAAGAAAAAAACAAGAGAGAAAGAGAAAGGGAGGGAGAGAGAGCACAAGAGAAAGAGAGACTCGCAGCATTAAGAAGCTACTTTAAACTTAATAAATACCTCTGCTGTGACAAGGGAAGATAAAGCAATAGCTGCCCGTTCCTCAGTGATACAGGTACGATGTTTCCCTTCCCAAACCGCACCATCTTCCACATCTAGGAGCTTAACTAGAGTCTTAGACAAGCCTGAAACACGCCCCACAGGTGTGCTCAACTTAGGGTCCTTTCCTTTAGTAGCCATCAGCATACTATTCATAGAAAGCTTTCCTTCATCTAGTGGAGATGAAGTCTTGGATCCTTTCTTTATCTTCATTTTAGATTTTCTGTTTGGAGATGAGCTAAAAGTTGATGGTTCATTCACGGTTTCTGAAGAACCAGACTTGGGCGATTTCATTAATGAGCTGTCCACCACCCTGGGGCCATCTTTCCTGGGGGTAGTTGATGGTTTATCTGTGCCAGAGGCTGTTTTTGCTGCACCAGATTTCCTTGATGTATTCTCCCCCAATTTCCTAATCCCTTTTCTTTTAGAAGTCAGAGTAGATTTTCCAGATGCTGTGGAAGACGCAAGGGTGGTGGTTGTGGATGGAGGTGCTTGTTTTTTTAATACACTGTCCAGAGTCCGGACATAGCTCGTGCTCTTAGTGGGCAGCTGGTAGGCCACTGGAGTGACAGCAGCCTGGGAGAAGCTGGCAGCCCGCTCATCAATTAGCTTGCCTTCATTTTCCAAATACTCATCTAGCATGTCGCTGCAGAAGGCAGAAAGATTCTTTTGCCCTGGATCAGAGCTGCTGCCTAATGAGAATAACACAGCATGCATAATTCAAGAATGTTGTCTAACGAAAAGAAACTAAAACATTTAAGATCCTATGTTCTTATAAGTATGGTAGAGCATTATATTTGTCATTATGAAATATTATTTTAAACATACGGCCCATTGCTTTTCATAAGAGCTGTCATAAACAAGATAAGAAGTCATACCGCCAGTGATGGATGAAGAGCTTGAGGTGGCAAATTTATCTCTCCAGCCTTTGATTTTAGTGAAGTCAGTTGTTTTTCCTGTCCTAGAAATAAATGGGACTGAGAAGCCCAAGAAACATAAGCACAGGACAGAATGTCAAGAGAAAAAAAGAAATAGGGTAATATTGGGGCCAATATTTAAATAAAGTAATTAATTGTTACTCACCCTGATAAGAAGCTGAACTCGCTGAGCTTTCCCCTGGTAAAAGGATAGGTGGAGGAATAGGCAAGCATACACCTAAATACTGCAGATCAATGGCCAGAGTAAGATCCAACAGATTCAACTTCAGGCCAACTGTAAACATAAATCCCAATTAAAAAGATACAGATAATATTTCTTAAGAAATCTTTTCAAAGACTTTCAAAAATGTTTCAAATATTAGAAACTTTGCATTTCAGTACATAATCTCATCGCAGTTTGTTTTCATGAGAAATTTACATATTAAAAGAGCAGTCAAGTGTAAAATGAAACTGCACACAGCCCAGGTCCCCTTAATTTAACCCATACACACTATGCAGCAGTGGGCAGCCATATCCAGCGCCCAGGGAGCTGTGATGGGGGGGGGTTCCTTGCTAAAGGGCACTTTAGGGCAACCTACTTGTCTGGGATTTGAACCCACTACCTTCCTATCCTGGGGCCAAGTCCCTAACCACTAGGCAATAGCTGCCCCCAAGATACTGTCATGTAACATTTCAATAAACTAGCATGCACACACAAAACATACAGATCTAAATGATTTCTTTTTAAAACTTTTTTTTTTTTCCCCTCGTGGAATTCAGTAAATTATATATTTGAAGATAATTCATCTTGTAGCCCACATAATTAAAATCAGATGGGCAATATGGCAAAAATGATATAATACAGGATGTCTTGAAATTTATTCACAAAGAATGTAAAACATTGGAATGCAAAAGAGGCAAATTTAAAATAAAAAAAAAAATACTGTAAAAAACACGATTTTTATTATCAATGTTCCATCTACTGTTTAGAGCCAAATACAACTGACTAAATGAATGCACGTCTTGATACACTTACACATCAGTGAACATTTGAAAATATGAGGAGGATGTTTAAGAAAGCAGGGGATGTTTTTAGAAATATCCAGACACAAGCATAGCATGGACTGCTTTTCTGAAATTAGGTGATGGACTGCTTTGCAAATGGACTGCTTTTCTTATTGATTTAACTCAAATGTCAACATTGTTATATATATACACAAAAAAATCTCGATATTTTACCTGCTTGCAGCACTGGGTGGATGACTTGTCTGTGTTTCATAACTTTTAGGTCACGCAGAAGGGCCTTTTCAAGTCCATCAATTCTTTCTTCTATACTTTGACTGTCTGCACCTGTTTGTTTGAATTGAAATTGAAAATTTAAGTTCATTCAACTAATGAATGGGGTTAACTGTATACTGGAAACAATGTTTTATTGATATATTATTATTTACCCTCAATATTGACTGTTTTCTGTAAAGCTTCTTCTTTAGCTTCATCCCCAAGATGAATTTCAAGAGCCTTCTGTTTACAAGATACATTTCATTGACATGGGTATGTAGAACAAGTAATGAACTTTTTTTTTTTTTTATGAGTTAGTTTTTAAACAGTGTAAAGCACAATTATCTTTTATTCAAATTAGTCCAAGAGGATTGTAAGTTACCTTTGACATGAAGGAAACAAATAACTGGCCTTCAACATCCTCTAGGTTGGGCTGCATTGGTACAGGTATGGGGCCATCAGTCACTTCTGCATCATCAGCACACTTTATTTTTCCACCTTTCCTGTGTTTCATCTTGTACTTCTTGCTTGCTCTGTCCTTGGTTTCTTTACGGATACAAGGGTCAGAGGCAACTGTAGAGCAAGTCACCTCACTACTGGCACTCTCACTTCTTGTCTCCAAGTCTCCAGGACATGTTGGTTTAATCAAAACACACCTTTGAGGTAACTGATTAAGTGAGTGAATAGGAGGTACTGGTCGATCAATTAATGTACCAGGTGGAAATGGGTCTAGAGATTTTCTTGGAGGTACTGGTCGATCAGAGAACAGGTCTGGGGGAAATGGGTCAGGCGAGGAAGGAGCTGAGCTAGGTGGAGAAAACTCTGGAAATGAAGGTGAGAATTGGGCCTCGTCATCATCAGATAAAGGGGACTGGTAAGGAGCCACAGGAACAAATTCAGGACTTGTGACTGTACAGGAGTCCATGGCAGTGTCAGCAGAGGATTCATTACTAATGGTTTCATTTTGGGGATCATCTAAAACAGAAGTAGAAAAAAACTTGGTAGGAGAGGTGCGTGAAAGGGCAAAGGAAGCATCAGACGAGACATCTGAGACAACAGCAGTGTCTGATGCAGTGTTGGACACAGCATTATCTGTAATCGCATTTAAAGTAACAGGTGCCTCCTCTTGCCTGGGAACAAGCACCGTATCAGAGACATATACTGTGGTGTCAGATTCAGAATGTAGTGTTAAAGCAGCTTTATGTTCAGCAAGAGCAGGATGAGAAGCTTGGTTTGGGTCTGTGACATCTAGTAAAGGAGAAAGCCTGGTGGACATGTCCGTGGGAGAGTTAGGGAATGATGATGAAGACAATGTGGTTGGCAACAAGGACAAGCACGGAGATGCCGTGGTGTCAGCTGCGGTGCATGTTAAAATGGGTGAGGTGATAGTTTCAGATATTTGTGATGCTACTGGTTGTGTATTTGATTGTGTCATGTGAGTGGGACTAAGGGACGCTGTAATAGGATTTACGTCTTCAGAAACTAAAGTTCTGGAGGATTTTGCAGCGTTCCCAAGTAGACTAGAAGTTTCGCATTTTGACTTTGGCCTGGTGTTTCTCGTTTTTGACTTCAACTGCTGTAGGAACAGAGCAAGAAGAGGTAAAGTTACAGGCTCAGCCCGCTTTTTCTTTACTTCACCACCACAGCCAAGAGGTTTGACCACACACTGTGAAGTCTCTCTACCATCTGTTATTTTATCCGTTTCTCTGAAAGCTGTGTCCCCCTTTTCATTGATGGATGCTTGTGAACTAAATTTATTGGAGTTTGCTTGCAAGTCAATAGCTTCTGAAGATGCTTCTGTTTCATTTTCCATTGTGGTTGAATCTGTGGCTTTTGAGACTGACATTGTGTGGACAATAACATGCCTTTCTGCTTCACTGACATTTTTTACATCAACAACTGTTCCACCCTCTTCCTTGGATTGATGACTGGCTTCCATTCTCCCTTGGTCAACAGCTGTGATCAAAACATTTTCCATTTTAAAGTCCTTTGATGCAGCATCCGTCTTTTCCTCTCTTGCAGGTACACTGCAAGTGTTCATCTGCTGATCACTTTCACAATGGATTTTCTCAAAAGATATCTTCTTTACTTTCATATGAGCACCCTTAATCAACTCTGAAAGTCCCTCTGACAAAGGACGCTTCTTACTGTTAAGAAAAAAAAAAAAACCAAAAAAACACAATTTGAACAAATTTGAGAACTTTACAGCACTGAGTGTTTTTTTTTTTTTTAACACATTTAAATGAATTTTAACATCAAGTATTCACCTCTACAAAACAAACGGAGAAGCAGCTCACCTTTTACTTCAGAAACATGCCTGATTTTTCAAAATATTGAAATGACTGATGTCAGGTGAGTTTAGGAATACAAGGTTCCCAAAGGCATCAGAATGAAACAAACTCTTTATAATTAGAGTAAAACTGTCCTCACCATATTGTGTCTGTGAAGTGTATCAGCAGGATCAATCATCTACTTGTGTGAGTATAGCATGTCTCTTTCTCTCCAATTTGCACCCAATACTTCACAATTTGAAAGCAAAAGAGACTGAATTTACAGAAGTATGCAGACCCTTGTTAACTTGTGGTTGGTGTATCAATCATCCCTGAGAAGCTTCTACAACTTGATTGGAATCTACCTGTGTAATTTATCAGATCCAATTTGGAAAGTAATACTACTTCTATATAAGCTCTCACAATTGATGATGCTTAGCAGAAGGAAAACAATCCATGAGGCTAAAAAAAAAATAAATAAAAATGCAACCCATGCACACACACCGTGCAGCAAGGGGCAGCTATGAAAGCGCCCGGGGAGCAATGACAGGGACGGTACCTTGCTCAAGGTTACCTCAGCGCAACCGCTGCACAGCGTAAGGGGTTTGAACCCACAATCTTCCGATTCTGTGGCCAGCTCCCTAACCACTAGGCCACCGCTGCCCCTTGGAGTTGCCACAGCAGATCATTCTTTTACATTTCTTCCAGTCCTCTGCATCTTCCTCCTTCAAGCTGACAACCTGCATGTCCTCTCTCACCACGTCCATAAACCTCCTCATTGGTCTTCTTTTCCTCTTTCCTGGCAGCTCCATTTTTAACATCCTCCCCTCAAGATAATCCTCGTCTCTCATCTGGTCATGTCCAAACCAACGCAACCTTACCTCTCTAACTTTGTCTCCAAAAGGTCTAATCTGTGCTGTCCCTCTCTTATATTCATTTCTAATCCTGTCCATCTTTTAACTCTGACACCTCCAGCTCTGCCTCCTGTCTTTTTGTCTATGCCACTGTCGCCAACCGGTACAACATAGCAAGTCTCACCACTGTCCTGTAAACCTTCAATGGTCATTTCAATTGAGGTCCAGAATTCCCTTGTAGAGGCAGGAGAACCTTACAGAAGCAGAACCATTACTGCAGGAATCTGCCAATCAGGCCTTTATGGTAGAGTCACCATATGGACGCTAGGGTTTGCCTCACACTTTGAGAACAACTCGGTAAAACTGTCAAGGTATCCTTCATTCCTCTCTAGGGTTCTCAAACTATACACATCATTAGGAAGCTTTTTTGAATTCATGTCTCTATAAAATGTTACAATCATTTCAATTTAGGCTTTAGTAAGGACTAAAAGGTTTTAGTTTTATTTTTGGGTTTAAAAAAAAAAAGCAAACAAAAAAACCCCACCTCACACCTAATCTCTAATCTTATTCATAAAAGCCTGAAAGATGGGGCTCTCTTTAATGAAGAAATGTTTAATGTTTGTTTAAAACAACCAACTTACTGATGCATTAAAACTTGACTAATTAATCCATTATTAAAATAATCATTAGCAGAAGTCTTAATGGAAGCAACTCCTCACTTAAAACCAAATGACAGCTCGCTGAGCTTTGCCAAAAAGTGCCATCACTCTCAGACCACGAGAAGCTGGCCTGATGGGATGGAATGAAAATTAAACTCTGACCCCACAATGGTGTGAGCATAACTTCACACCATCTCTACAGGTGTGAAGAGAGAGTAGGGGCAGCATGATGGGGGCATCATGTTGTTGCAACGTTCTTCTGTGACAAGGACTGGGAGACTAATCAGGACAGAGGGAAAGATTAATGCTGAAAAATATCAAGGCATTCATGAGTAAAATCCTTTTCTATGGTGCTTAGAATCTCAGATTGAGGTAAATGTTTACAAAGCAAACAAACCATAGTGCCAACAGGAAACCTCTTGAAATGGCCCTTTCTAAACGGATATGAAAATGGTTGAGCTTGATCGATCAAGAAGAATGAGAGAAGCTAATACATAAAAGGAATGCCAAGCTTAAGATCAAAATGTCTTTTAAAAAAGCCGTCATTGCTGACAAATATGCTTTATCCAAGCAGGAAGTAAACAACAAAAAAAAAGTTCTTGCTTTGTCTTTGTGGAGTATTGTGTGTAGGTTTGTGAGGTCGCAGCCCTGCAGTCAGCAATATAAACTTATTGAAAACTGAAATGGTTCTAAATACCTCCTGCAGTGTGTTAATTTTTTGCAAATGATTCACAAAGTCACTGATGGGTAGTTTCTTTCCATTTGCAATCTTTAGCAACAAACCGTAATGTTTTATTTTAATCAGGTTGATGATTAGGTAATAACAATTAGAGCACTGTTGGTTGCTGTAGTCAGATCACTTTCCTGCACTGCCCTTTTAGAATATATGAATATGCTTCTAGTGTGGTTTCCACATTGGTTATGAATTACTTTACCGAAGTGATTCTGCTGAATGAGTAAACGTGAATGTCACTGTGAACACTACACAGCACACTGCACAGCATGAGGCAGACATACACCCAGCGCCCAGGTGAGCAGTGTTGCA
Source organism: Hepsetus odoe (assembly GCA_017165825.1). Taxonomy (NCBI): domain Eukaryota; kingdom Metazoa; phylum Chordata; class Actinopteri; order Characiformes; family Hepsetidae; genus Hepsetus; species Hepsetus odoe. The sequence goes on along the minus strand of CM029374.1, from coordinate 18,067,393 downwards.
CAAGAGCAACTCTGGTACACCTAATGGCCTGGGACTTGGACCTACAACCTTCTGATTATGAGGCCTAGTCCCAAACCACTAACCAACCACTGTAAATCACCTACATAAAGAGAATCTTTAATGGCAAACGAAAAAGTGTCTGTAGCATTCCAGTTTAGATAGATGCTTTAAAGAAGTCAGAAATGCTTACCTAGAGCTTTTCTCAAGCTCAGCCGCTGCAGTGGTACCGTCCCCGTTAACAGCTATGAGAGCCACATCATTAGGGACAGGCAGAGACTGTCCTTTAAGAACTTTTTCTGCAGCATTCCTTTTGGCAAACAAGGTCTTAAGATTATTCAAGGTCGTAGTCTCTCTGCTGGGTTTAAGTTCACTTTCCACCATTTCAGTAGAAAGTCCATTCTTGGGCTTGCAAGACCTTGAGTTGTTAGCATCCTCTCTGAAACCTTTTGCAAAAGGGTTGTAATCAATTTTAAGCTGAGTGATGCAGAGATTCTGGTAAGCGGTCACGGCAAAAAACTCAGTTTGAGGAAAACTAAAAGTTACAACATCAGGCCCATTTAACTGATCGACATCTGTGGCTTTATCTGCAGGAATAATGTGAAGGCGGGGAAGGTACCGGTGCATAGAGTTTATTATAATATGGCCCTCTTGGTCCAAGGGGTTATTAGTTAGTTTCAATTTGTAGAAAGAGACAGGATTTTGCATCCAATCAAGGCCAGTAGCAGGAGATTCAGGGTGTACAAAGGAGCGAAGTATATGTGGATCCGCTTTCCCATTTGTCTCCCAACGTCTGTCGCTCCACTTATAGCGATGGTTATCCACTGGATTCATATCCATTACAAGTGCATACCTCTGGAATGGTTCAAGCCCAGAGATACGAAAACGACAACAAGGGAACATTCTACGACCTTGCTTAGTCAGAATCATCTCAGTCTGGCATCTGTAAAACTCATTCCACATATTGTTGTTGTCCAAAGTGACAGTAATGCCCTTGCATGTACTCTCTGCTGGCAAGTTCCACAGCTGGTTATTGCTATTGGTGCCTGCCATAGTGGACAACTGCATAGAGGATAATTTATGAAAGCCAACAGCAGAAACTCCCAAAGAACTGGTATCCGTATTAGCCAATGGCTCACTTTCGTCCTCACTCCTGCCCCCAGGATGTACTGGTTTGAGGACAACAAAAAGTGAATGTGCTGAAGAAGCTTGAGGTGCCAGAGCAGACGAGGCGATGCCCTCCTGGTGAATCACCATTATGGCCTGCTTATCTGTGATGGCCATTGGAGTGGAGGAGTCATCTGAAGAGCTTCTGGCTCCTTTATTTCAGGCTATGTCTGGTCATTCCACATCCTTCAACAGAAACAAGAAATAAAAGTGCATGGTCATCTCTAAACATTAAACTTGGGGTTACACTGACATACAGTCACCACTCCAAGTACTGGAACGGCAAGACCAACTCATTTGTTTTTTGCTTTGCAATTCATATGTTTTCGCTTTGGAAGGAAGATGGTTTGAGAACAAAGAATGAATGAGATGACATCACATTTTCAGCTTTTATTTCCAGGAATTTACATCTGGATACATAAAACCAGAACATAGTACCCAAGGTATGTGACCACCCATTTTTTAATTGAACACTAATGCAGCATCAAAGGTTGACAGGTGTTTGCTGTTATACTGTCCTGATAGAAGGACAGTTTTAACTATAAATATCTCTTGATCTCCTCAGGTTTAGCTTTGGGTTTCACCCGTGAAAAATACATTTGTTGCTTAAAAGAAAGAGGATGGATGAAGAAAAGAGAGCTACTTTGGGGGGGGTTGTGTGCGCTCAGCAACAGACACCAAATACACCAACGCAATCAGTGAAGAAAATCAACAGCAGCCGTAGACGCAAATTATGAGAGCAGTAGGGAAAAACTCCAAAACAACAGTCAGTGACGTTGTTAAACAACCTCCAGTGGGAGCGGTGGAGGGATCACGGTCCGCAATAATTTGGAGTAAAAAAAGGATATGTTCACGATTCAAAACATACAAGCTCAAAAGCAAACCAATATGGAGGTAGTGCCATGGCTGGGGCTTGCATGGCTGCTTTTGGAACAGGCTCAACAATCTTCTACAGGAACAATTTACTAAGAAATGCATCCAAACTATTCAGGAAGAACTTTATCATGAAGCAAGACAAGGATCCAAAACACACTGCCAGGTTAAGAAAGGTCTTCGTTTGGGGAAAGGTGGAAAGTTTTGCACAAAGTTAATCACCATCTTAACCCAAATGAACATGGTTCTCCTGAAAATATGCTGCAGTAAAAGCCTGGAAAACCATAATCAAATATAAACACCCCAATCTGGTGACATCAGTGGACTGAAGACTTAATGGAGATACCAAAAGAGCAAGGTTATGTAATCTAACATATTTAGAAATGAATACCACAAAATAACAGGAACATCTAATCTCTCATCTCTTATTCGTCATAGAACTCAAATCCAAATGACTTTCATCCCCACCTTCCTGTTCCCAGAGGGAACTCTGTGTTGCAACATCTATTAGAAAAGATAACACTATTATTGAAATTCTGCCAAATTAAATATATTTGTTTGAGACATAAACAAAAAGTATCCAAAACCAATGAACTCTATCTAAAAAACATCATAATTAGTATTCTGTACTTACGGGCCACTGCAAGTGTGTGGCATAAAGCAACCACTACTGCAATACATCACTGGACATCAAGTTCCTACCATCATGTCTTCTGCGTTTTTTCACCAAAGCAAACCCTGTTCTTGTCTTATTCCACCACAGAAGAGAGTTACAGTCAATGTCCCAGAGATGACCAGACTTCAGCTGTCTGAATACACTCCTCATCTGGGACTTTCTTTTGGAAACACCAGCATCGCTGCAACTCTTTGGGGAAACGCCCACAATTAGTACCTTCTTAAAACTAAATAAAAAACCTTGGCATTGCACTTTTTCTTCAAAGCAGGTTCATCATTGGTTCCTTTTTTTTTGTTTTGTTTTGTTTTTTTTTTTACTCATAAGGAGATGGTATTGTAATTATAATCCTCATATCGATGCATGTTTGGTCCCCCCAATTAATACTGCCATTAAACCAACGTCATGGGTGACCACTTATACTGTACACACATCAGGAACTGAACAGCAAGCTCAGCACCACAAACCACACAGTGACATTGGTTTCTTATTTTCCTTTTTTAAAAACAGGCTTTTCTAACATGCAACTTTAAAAAAAAAAATGTTAAAAATAACTGTGTATTAAACATCCTCTGGGATGTAAACAGTCACTCTAATATTCCACTTTACTTCATTAAACTCAAGATCTTACAGAGCCCAACTTGTATAAAAAAAAAAGAAAATTTTTAATTTAAAAAAAGATTTTCCTGTTCTTGACCATGATTTATCAAAACACTTAAAAGAATGACAATTAATTAGCAATAAATATAAATGTAATAAATTCCTACCAAAAGTTTCTAAATTCAACTTTTCTTCGACTCAGGCAATTTTATAAAATTTATTTTTTCAGTGCAAATACATCAGCTTTACTCCTACTCCTTTTAAATTCTTTTAAAATTCACTTAAATTGGATTTTAGTTCAAACTCGATTCACTTTACTTTTCTATTTTCTTGAAACTCTCAGACTGACACTGGTTCTGCTGGTCTCCATCAAGAGAGTACTTGAAGTAAAGAAATCTAGAGTAGAGGTGATGTGCTCGCCCAGCAGGTTAAACTGTAACATCTCCAGCTCAGCTTCCATCATTGCTTCGGCCGAGTTTACACCCGTCAGCCGTGGACTCATTTCACCACCGAGCTGAAGGTCACGCTTCTGCCGTGAAGAAATCTGACAGTGAGCTTCACATTTCTGTACAAGTCGCGCTGCAGAACCATGAACCATGCCCATCCACAGTAAAAGACCAACAAAAAACAGGAGGAGAGAGTGAAAACGGGAAACGTTGAACGGTTTGGTTTCCCTGACGCCTCACGGCGCGGGTCCTCCTGGGGGGGCGACCACTAGGGGGCGCTACAGCCGTCCGCCACACCGAGGACCGGCGGCCAGTGGGCCTGACTGAGGCCTTTGTGTAACTTCGGTGTTAACAAGAGCCGTTTCCTGGTTTAGATTAATTGGGATGTGAGAGTTTTTGGTTTCTCAGCATTAGGAAATACTCCGTCCTGCCGAGCGAACCGCTCTGATAAACCAGCACTCTCAGACTCAGCCTCGTATTCCTGTGGAGCCCGGAGCCCTCAGCCTCCAGAGGAGCAGGCAGTCTAGAAGAGTGCCAGAAGACGCCAGTAGAGCGGCTTAAACATGGCCGACGGTTTATTTATAATCAGGGCTGCGTCTGAAACTGGAGCCACGGCGCCATGTTGTCGGATTTCCCGCGGAATTGGGACATTCTGAACACCTGCGCACGCCCTCCATTAGACGCCTTAAACACACCATTTACCCTTTTATTATTTTTTTTTTTTTATCGAACTGGGGTTGATTTGATGGCGAAGGTGCTTCTACTAAAGCAGGAGCAGCTCCAGAGCCGAGCTCCACCCTCACACCGATTAAAGGCGACGGATAAACGAGCACCTCGTCCCGCGCCCGGCAGTGAAACTCGGCTTCATCAATAAACTGCCTGAACGACCTGCATGTTCCTTCTACCTGGGTCCCGTGGACGCTTGGCTAAACGCGAGGCCTACGAGAACGCGAGCCGAACACGCCTCCTAGCGGCGCCGGCGGGGCGCTGTTGTTACTCTTATCGACGGTGTTGTTGAGACTCCCGGGAGATGAAGCTCACGCCGCGCCTGCAGGTCTAATACAGCTGCCGTCCCACAGACAAAAACACAAGCGCTGAATCACCTCTCAATCAGGGGACGTCGAGTTATGTTCGCCGACGTCGCCGCGCCGAGGAGGCCGGAGGAACGTGCCCGCCGAGCAGCGCCGAATGGAGGCCGAATCGCACAGCGAGCAAAAAGGTGGGCAGGACTCCGAGCACGTGGGGTTAGTCCGCTGTGGGCGCGCGACTACACGCACCGACGGGTTACCTGTGACACGCAACGCGCATTGGTCCTCCTGTGCGCGAATGCGTCTTCCCTTTTTGGTTTTGTTTTTGTTTTGGGTTTTTTTTTTTCTCTCAACGCTGCGCTCAAAGTCTCTCACGCCGTGCGTCTCACCCTCCACCCTGTAGTGACGCACGACGTCACGACGCAGGGGCAGCAGGACGCACCCACGTGGCCCATACCGAGTAACGGCGCATGCGCCTACTTAACACTTCGCCTGGTGTGCACGGTGTGCCTTCTTTACCGGGTCTCCCAGCGACCATCCGGACCGGCTCCGCCCTTCTGAGGTCGGCGGTTCGGTCTCATCGTCGGTGGAGAAGGTGGGAGTTTATGACCTGGGGAAGAAAGATCTGAGCTCGTTGATCGATTTCACATTTTTTGATGAGAAAGGGAGAAAATCACAACCACGGTGTTGCTTTCTGAGCGAATCTTTAGAAAGACAGTAAAGAAAACCGAGCAGCTGCACGATTTTCTACAGAGAGCCAAGCTGGTCCTGTTCAACTGGGTTCAGTGCTGTGCAGTTTGGCAGATGTTGAGAAAAGTCAAGCCAGATGTCAGTGTCACTTCTGCCATGTGTGCAGGACATCTAGAGGACCTAGACAGTTTCTCTCAGTGTGATGTAGACATACACATACTGGACAGGTCAACAGTAAACTTCGAATGATCAGTATGGAGCAAAACCTTTCATATTCTTACATTATATCCATATTTTGTACCACTACTGCACCTTTCTTCATTCAGTCTTATCTGATGTCAGGAAAAAGAAATCCATGACCTCCTGTATTGTGAACATTTCTTGTATATTGATATTTGTGCCCCAGTTCTGCAGAACCCCAAACCTGTAGTGAAGCTACAGGGTGGTGACGTCTAAACAGTTTTCAAAACTTGTTTCCAAACTTGCTGCTTTACTTCCAGACCTGAACAGATGGCAAAACAATGCTCACAACTCATCAAAGTGATTTTATTCAATTTTACTTTATTCAGTTTATTATTTCTTATCCAGTATAATAACTATTTCTCTTGGGTTAAAAAAAAGGGCCATAAAAGGCGAAACACAACACTAAAACCAACACTGAACGGAGCTCTGAAGTTACTGCATTGAGAATATCATCCATTACATTTACATTTACGGCATTTAGCAGACGCTCTTATCCAGAGCAACTTACAACAGTGCTTTATTTCCACAATAGATCATCATCTTGGTAACCAGCACAGATCAGTAACTGCTGATTAGCTAGTACCACCTAAGTAACAGACTAAGAGCCTTGTAACAAGTATACACTTTTTTTTTTTGAGAGGAGGAGCAGGAGTGGGAGAGTAGGAAAGAGAGTAGAGGTTTTTAGGAAAGAAAGCGTAAGGGTAGGAGAGTGGATGGTTTGGGAGGGATTAGTCCCTCAGAAACTCCGTGAACAGGTGGTCTTTAATCTACGTTAAATTAAACTCCATTAAATGCCTTTCCAAACAAGAAAACAGTTCTGTTTACAGTAGTCTGACCATCATTGTGTTTTATCCCCCAATCAGTAAAAAAAAAAAACCCAGCCACTTATTTTATTGCATTTATTTGAAGTACACTGCTTGCTTGCTAATCTCCTTCTAAACATGGGGTAGTGGTGGTTTAGTGGTAGGATTCATGTCTGGACCAGCACTACCGCCATGGGGCTCGACCCCAAGTTGCTCCAGAGAGACTGTCCCAGCAACTAGGAGATGAAAGTCACTCTGAATAAGAGTGTCCGCTTAATGCCGTAAACGTAAACATGCTTCATTGCGAGTCTGATCTGAGAATTATAACAGGCCTAATAAAATAGTTTGGTCTCTTTCTGTTCTAATCTACATTAAAACTTTCTTGCAGATTAGATGCCATAATGATACAGTTAGACTTTTTGTAACAATTTACAGTTGATCAAAAAAAATCAAAATCTCATACTTTAGATTAGATGTTGTGAAGCTACTTATTCTTTTAACTGCTGTCATGTGTTCACTTCTATAAGTATTTAAAGAATAGAAAGGCTGCAGTCCAGCACGGTTTGATTTTCCTACTCAAACACACTTGATTTAACAAATTCAGAGGTTTGTTAATATGTTAAGATCAGAAATATCACCAATACTGGACTACTGAATACTGGTTTCCCCAGACCGCAGTTCACAACCCCTGCTTTAAAAGTTCACAAGCTGTGCAAACACACAAATAAATCACAAATGTTAATTAGTTTTCTCTACAAAACTACAGTTCCTACCGTAAAGCAGTAACCATACATTTACAGCGACTAAAGTTCATTTGAGGGAGAAAAAAAAAACAGTTAAAATGGAAACAGATCACACTGCTGTCCTACAAAAGCACCACAAGCCTGAATATGATCCAAACTTGCATTTTGTTAGATCTTTTAAAGAGAAATCATTTAACATCAAAACAACATAATACATAATTGGTATTTCAAGACTTGAATATAAATATTCACATCCCTTAATATCCCTTGATGCACAGAATCATCTAATGTGATATTCGAGGTGCAAATGGACTGAACGTAGTTCTGCATTTGAGACTTCCAGCTGTGTTGTGTATTCTGTAATACTTAACCACTGCAAGAAGTTCTTTTTTTTTTCTTAAAGTACCAGATGTATGATTCCATGATGTCGTGTAACTTGTTATAAAGTCAATTCTGCAATAAAATAATGACGTTGAATCAAGGAAAAAGAATCTTACTTCATGACTAAATTCAAGAAAATCCTAACCTTTATGGGTCTGTGATGGAGAACTGCATTGACATAAAGGATAATTTAAATTTCAGGTTAAAAAGAACCTGAAGCGTCCGTAACATTTCTTTAAAAAGTTAATAAAGCTAAAGTGTACAGTTATGAACTTTTGAGACAGTTCAGTGTATAAACCTAATAATGCTACAGCCTCCTGAAAATGCATTACCTTCCATTACCTTATAACGTAAACCTACACATTAACATTGCTGTCACATTTTAAGCGTTTGATTGTATAATCATGTGGCTCCACAGGACACTGTAGTTGGCATGTCCTGTACAGGTTATTCACAACCATAAAGTATATCAGGAATTAATGTGGTGTTTCAAGAAATGTGTGTGCTTTTCCCAGAGCCAACCGCTCTTGATAAGGATATTATTAGTCCAATCAAGAAATCCTCTTAGAACTCAACAAAAATCACACATTTATCACGATATCTTCCTCATCATCCTTGATGTTCACCGACAGGCCGTCCTCAGAAAGTCTGCTCTCGCCATCTATAGCACCACGTGGGCCAATAATATAACGGTAGTCTCCACCAATAGCCAGTGCGGCCCCTGATGAAACCATGAGCCAGTCTTTTTCATCCTCCTCCATTCCTACGCACTGCCAAGGCACTCCCCAGGAATGCTCCTCAGTGGTCAGGGTTCCAGCGCTGGCCCCAAGCCCAGGTTCTGGCTCCCCCTCCTCACCCTCCAGGTTTACATAAAGCAAGGGCTCCTTCACAGGTGGTGGAGAAAGACCAGCCCATATACCCTCCAACTGGGCTATCAGGTGCTGGAAACTGGGACGGCACTTGGGGACTGGAGACCAGCAGCTGTGCATGATCTCATAACTGGACAAAAGAAGAGAAAGTCACAAATTGACCGGTGGTTCTCAATTCAGTCACCAGAATTTCCACATTTCTGCTAAAATCAGGGAGGCCTTGAGGACCAGTTTGAGAATCACTGATTTATGCTTACATGCCTTGTAACACACTGGTTTTATCCAATTTATTAGCAGGTTGGTTTATATCTCAAAAATGACAGAAACTCACATGTCATCTGGGCAGTCAGGGGGCTGTTTGAGTCTATCCCCCTTGATCAGATACTCGTAGATCTCTGAATTCTCCACCCCAGGATAAGGTGTTTGCCCTCGAGCCATTATCTCCCACATGGTCACTCCAAAAGCCCACTGAAGGAAATAAGCAAACTTGCATGTATATCTTGTAGAAATGTAGACAACATTCCATGTTTTATGAAAGCCCACTTAGTTATTGGTGCACAATAATTACTCCTCACAGAATACATACATCAAACAACGTCAAGAGTTAGGCCTAATTACTGACTAAATCAGCATTTCCATGGTATATCACTAATTAATAATGGGCATAATGAGAAAATGTGCTTTTACCACATCACTTTGTGTTGTGTAGACATTGTCAGCCAAACTCTCCAGTGCTATCCACTTTACTGGTAACTTTGAGACAGACCCTTGTCTGTAATAATCTCCACTGTAGATCTTCTTAGAAAGACCAAAGTCTGCTACACATACAGTCATGTTCTCATTCAACCTAAAACAGAAAAACTAATTGAGAATCACAACCACAACCATGCTCAAAATATTAAATTATAGGTGAAGAAACTCACTTAATGTGAAATGAATGTAATCAATGAAAACTGAAATTATAAACTGGATCTAGGAAATAACTTGGAAACTTGATGTAATTGCACAAAAGCGTGTTACTGACTCACATGCAGTTACGAGCTGCCAAATCTCTATGAATGATGCTTTTGCTGCTTAGATACTCCATCCCCTGAGCAATGTCAAGCATGAACTGGACAAGTATTTGTAAAGAGAGTGTCTACAGGAAAGACAAATGGAATACAAATGCTCATGTAAAACTTGTTTACACTGATATTCTAATAAACTAAAAGACTGAACGCAGGAAATATAATTGGCCGTGTATGTCTTAGGGCACAGCGTGATGATTTAATGTCTTAAAAAAAAAAGTAAGAATCAAACTGCAGTGTGTGTGCATGTGCATGGCAGAGTGAGATAGTGAGAGACAGAGAGATTAATAGTGGCAGACAAACTTACAAAAGGGTCGTCCCCAAGACGGGACAAAAGGAGAAAAGTGTGCAGGTCACCATGTTTCATGAAGGGGAGAATTACCATAGGGACGGGTAACCGCTGCTGCGGTCGTCTATGTAGGCTGACCCCTGGTGGACCAAAAGCAAATAATATGATGGAAAAGTATTTTCTCATTTGAGCTTACCTTAATGGAATGTGAAGACTAACATGATGAGATGCTACAACAATCCATAAATGTTTTCACCAACCTATCAGCTGAATGACATTTGGATGGTGGAAATCCTTCATGTAGGCAGCCTCTTTAAGGCATTGTTCAATATCACTTGAAGAGTTTATGTCAGCTTTTACCCCAAAAAGGTGAGAACCAAACAAGAGTAATACACAGTTAACCAAGCAGCAACTGTAGGTATCAGCATCAGCTTTCCAATAAAAGTCATTACTGCATGAAGCCCCTCATGAAACACTTACTTTTTAGTACTTTTACTGCTACTTTCTGCACAGAGCTGTCCTCCATTTTGAGAAAGGCCTCTCTCACAGAGCCAAATTCACCTGCAGAACAAATAATATATTTCAATGAAGTTCAGTGAACTGTTTTTTTTTTATTATTGTCCTGAACTCATTCAATAAATCAGTTAATCCACATCAATTCCCCTAGCAATGGCTTCAAACATGAGCCCACAAATGCTGGAAGGGTTAAGGCTAGCACCAGCTTCACTGGAGTCCTGTGAAGCAAACATCACAGTTAGAAAGCTGCATCCCTTCAGAGCAAATTCATTCTCTTGAATTTACCCACAATACTGGTAACCTCCGAATCATTTTTGATGTCCTTTGTGGCACCCACATGAAATTGGGTTATAGCTGACCTTTGCCTAGCATGTGACCTAGGGTGAGGAGCCTTTCTGGAATTAAGACGTCCCGCAGTTTGGCCTTCAAGTCATCGTTGATGCCCAGACTATCCACTAGATAAAGAAAGAAATCAAAAAGCCACATCATTTACCTTCACAGAAACATGCTTGTAACAGTGCTTGTATTTGTGATTTGTGGTGAGCAGCTCTCTAACAAACACCTACAGGTAGATTCCGGCAGCTCGGGGCATTGCCTGTTGAAGGACCTTGCTACTGTGAAGGACACCACGGTGTCTGTCCCTGGCGGCTTGAAGATAGATCTATCCAGAAGGAAAAGAACACAATGTAACTTGCATTTATAGACACAAATAATCTCAGTGAATTCTGTCTGGTGGCAACTAGTTATAAACCACAGATACCTTTGTTTCTTATGTTTGCACTTAAACTTGGGTTTTAAGTTTGTGCTCACCCAAACTGGGTCTCTTTGCCTCTTCGGTTTACCAAGACAGTTAGGAGAAGTCCCACCATGGTGGCTACCAGCAGCCCTAAGATCAGACCTACCCAAACATGCCCTCTCTGGTTCTGAGCTTGCATAACTGGAAATAAAACAGTTTTTTATTGGATAAGTGGATAAAGCATACCCAGATTAGCCACTTCTTTAAAACCACCTGTAGATATCTATCATGAAAACACAAAACAAACTGCTGCAACTTGGTGTGTTTTGGCCTACCTGAAGCTGGCATAATGAGCACCGGCTGGCTCCAGGGCCCACACCCTACCACTGTGCATGCCGACACCTGGAAAGTGGCGTTAAAGAAACGGCCTCCTCCAGACATATGGGCAGAGTTTTCCTTGAACATTAACGGCTCCTGAAAATGGAAAGAACAAACTGTTCACAAGAAACAATGTTTCATTTCTAATAGTTGAGGCTTCCTGGAATAATACTATTATTTGAGAAGTATTTGTGGTGAAAGCGCTCCAACAGTCTGGAAGAATGTCAGACAGAGATGATATTGCTACTGTTGGGGACAGCAGTGTGTTAACTGGCAACAAGCCATGAAAATCATGGCTGTCCTGTATCATTAACAAAGGATGAAAAATCGGTTTGTTAGTCATTAGTGCTGTCAAACCGGCACCAAGCCACTGCATTGAGTCAAGACATTCCTAAATCAGTGGAAGCTCAGAGGGGGAAAAGCTAATGCTAATAACTAATGTGCAAAATTATTTGCACATCCAGCTGCATCAGGACAAATTAAACCATATCTCTGGTTATTACACATATCTAGTTAAAAAATTGGGCCTAATATGCTAATGGCCAGAAAATTAAGTTATTAATTAAGTTACTTATGTAAAGATCTAGGACAAAGGGATTTCGAAAGAACAGCATTTTCGTTAACAACTGTTTCCTTAGACACACTCTGACTTCCAAAGTGAATCAAAAAATACAGAATATGAACTCCTCCCCCTGGTTTCATGCCCTGCGCCATCATTGACTGTAGTTCATCACCGCACTCACAGCTGTGTCACTGCAATTTTCATACTACAGGATTTGGCCGAGAGGTCAACATATTTAACAAGCTAGATATCTGCTTAGCATCTGCAAGACATGTCGAGGCTGAAGACTGCAGTATGTGAACAGTTCATGTATAGCAATTGAGGATTGAAGTGAAAGTGACTATTTGTCCCTGGGAAACACAGCACAGCACAGCACACATTAAAAAAAATTCTGCTTTTCACCCACACACACTGGGCAGCAGGTGGCAGCTATATAAAGTGCCCGGGCAGCAGTGATGGGGACAGTACCTTGCTCAAGGGTACCTCAGGGCAAATTACTGGTCTGGGATTCAAACCCATGATCTTCTGATCCTCGGACCAACTCCCAAATTGATCTGCAAGCCAGTTTGCCACTGATCTGAAGTTTTTGCCACTCATCTGGGCAAGTGGAAATTCAGGGCTAAAATTGTGTATCAGGATTTTTTTTTACAAGACTGGTCATTTAAATGTTATGTTGAATTCATTAGTGCTTAAAAACATTGTACCTGACTATCTCCTCCGAGGTTCCATTGGACTTTGTAGGCCAACAGCTCTCCATTCAGCTCTTCTTTCTGTAATGCTGCCCACGTCAGAGAGAGCTGCTGTTCTGTCAGCTCAAAGGTTAGATTCTTGGGTGCTGCTGATGGGACTGTGTAAGAGGGATAATAACTTAGTCATGAACCATACCTTGTGGCTATTATGTTAGCATGGGGCTTACAAATTAACTTGTGGCTACAGCAACAGATTAAGATACTATAAACTGCCTTTTTATTAGTTTTATTAATAAACTAAAACTGGAAACACTGAAATATTATAAATATGAACTAATTTTTAGCTCATTTTAATATCTGCTGCGCTGAAAATATACTGATGAGTCATCACTGTATTAAATCAAATGACATTGTTCACAAATCATTACATCCATAAACATTCCATAAGTTTTTAGTAATTCACTGTTTCATTTTTACAATTTATTTCACTAAATGATTTCAGAAGGTAATGTCAGTCATGGGCAGAGGGTGGCAGCACTGTGGACCCAGCATAAATCCTACATTGAGATGGATTGGGGGCACATACAATGGTGCATTGTACCATCAAGGCTGGAATCTACTGGACTGAGGCCAGTCCTGCCAGTTTACAAACATATAAATAAGGTCAACACCAGAAACCCCCACTGCTCCCCAAACCAGCCAGGCCAACTCCCCTCGCCACCTCCTACCCTAAGCAGCTGGCTGTGGCTTGTAGAGCTCAGTGCTGAGGAAAGAAACTGGGCCTCATTGCTGGGTTGTTTATTTACTTGCCAAGCATTGACTACATTGGGCCAGTTACTGCGGCCAAGGGTTTTAGTCAGGAGGGGCTCTAGGTCTCTCTGTAAGGGATTAAAAGCACTATGATTACTCAGAGCTTGGGAATGAAAATCTATTTCAAAAGCTATTATGTTTGTCCTATGACAAGCCATACTAAAGGAAACTGGTGTCCTGCAGGTTAGAAATCTTTGTGAGTGCACGTCCCTGCCTTCTTCTCTGGTTTCCATCCTTCTTTCCTTTAGCAAAGGATTTCCAAACAACTAAGTTATGCACTATATATATCGGTTTAAAATGGGCTCATGACTCAGCATCTTATCTCGTGTATACCTGCTTCTGGAGTTTGAAAGTCCATCCAGGAGGAAAAAGGGGAGGAGCCAACCTCATTATCACAGCGGATTCTAACACTGTAATTAGAGTGACTGCTGAGTCCACCAAATGTGTGCTGGTAAGGTGGCACTGCAACTCGCTGCTCAGGAAGTCTCAACTTCCTTCCAGGGTTCTTAGACATCTGTGGACGGGATTGGGGGCAGGGAGAGAGAGATTATTTTTATTACATACACTTAAGTCCAAGACTTTTCAAAACAGCTCCAGAAGATTGAGTACAATAATTTACCCAAGCCTTGTTTATTTACTCATTGTAAATTACAACATGTCATCATATATTTAATTTTCTGCCTAATGAGGCTCATTACAGTAGTGTACAAACAGACCTGTATGCAAAGCAGTTAAATTAGCTATTAGGTGTCTGGCTGGAATTTAACTGAACTTGAATGACATGCAAAAACCTGTTAAGAATTTTCTAAAAAGAGACGAAAAAAACTGGCTCTTGACTATTGAGTGCCAATTCTTGTCTAAACTTCAACTACATAACTACAGAAATAGTGAGAGACAAAGCAGACATGAGCTCTGTACTCGGCTGTTTTGCTGTGGGCTGCCTACGCACCAGACAACAAAAGAGCAGTAAATACAAATTCAGTCAGTGTTGTCCATAGTCCGAGCAGGGGCCGGGTTTCTATAGTTCAAAGTCACGTGGACAAACTATTTTTTTGTCTTAGCCTGGCTGCGCAGGTTTGCACTGTTTTTAGGTGTATCCCTGGTGTAGGCAAACCTCTAAACCAGAATCAGTTTTCATGAGTGTTGAAATGGTTTTAGGTTTTTAAACACTTGACAGATCTTTTCTTTGCATACTGGAAAGTTTTCTAGAAAGGCCTAACATAGCGTCCTCACTGAAATACACAAAACAAGATTTGATTTGATTCTGCGTCAGCTTCTAGTGTGTACCCTGACACTGTATGGGAGCAGAGGCCTTAAATACCTGAATTGTGCAGGTGGACAGGTCTGAGTAGCCAGTAAACCCTGGCCTCCACATCAGAGTGACGTTTTCAGATACACTGTCAATTTGAATACTCAGAGGGGAATCTGGGAGTACTGAAAAGTAGAGCATTTATTTAATTTTTTTGCATTATAATGGCATTGCCACTGCTTTATGCCAAGTAACAATGAAAGGTCTGCTTAATATGAAGTGAACATATTCATCAGTCCATCAATAAAATGATGGGAGCTTAACCCAGAAGAGCTTTCCATTAACACTGTGACAACATTTAACAATCATAGTGAGCTTTTTTCCTGGAAAGAGAACAACATCAGTAACAAACACGGCCCACCTTTAATGTACACAGTGCCAGTCCGAGAGACAGAAATGCCTCTGGCATTCTTGGCCTCACAGTAAAACTTCATGCTGTTGTTTACACCTGGAGGAAAAAACACTGGATATTCAAGATGTGTCATGACTAATACAGGAAACAGCTACTTCCTGCCAGTTCCTCAGCCAGTTCCTGCTGCTGTATCTGTCCAGTCTTATTTATTTATTTATTTATTTATTTATTTATTTGCTGATAATACAGATGACCTTCCAGAAAAGCATAAAGATGAGCATTCAGTGACTACCCTCAAATAACGTAACATGTTCTTATAACTGCATGGCAAAGAACCAAAGCTGTGCAAGAGATAACTCAGCCCAGAAATTGACTTTCTCTGCCCAGCAAGCAAGAAGCGCTCATACCGTAATGCAATTACTCTTCTATTACCATCTAAAAAGAGAGGGTTACGTAAGGCATTTCTGCCCCAGCAGTATTGATTTTTATCATGCATTTCATTGCTATTAAGACATTCAAGCTACAGAGCAGGTCGGACTGGAGCAGGTAGACCATCACTAATTTGGGGAAGCAGCAGATGCAAAGAATTCACTGAGAATTCAAACTGTAGATGCCTTGAATGCCATGAATGGAATTTTCATGGTCAGATCCTGGATAGAATAGCGGGAACATTCAGTTCCAGATCTGAAAACTTATCATATCATAGTTATCATCGATATCTTTTCTTCTATTATTTGAAACAGTTGTTACTTCTTTTAAGGGAATACTGAAGTCAATGTTTATAAATGACATTTGACAGACCACGAGAATTCAATTGTGGTGTTACACTGAAGGATTCTAGCTTTGCAGTTCTGTATGGCCGGAGTGCTGAACAGGTGATATACCTGCTCAAAGAAACCTGTGACCTTTACAGTACAGCAAAACGTACAGATAGATGAGCTGCTCTCATGATTTATTACAAGACTGATTCCAGTAAAATGATTCATGGCCATGTTCCTTCCATTCTTTTTAAAACAGTTTTAATGCACCAAATTTGAATCTGAAAAATCCACTGAACAGCCCCAAAGTGTGTGACCAGCGCGAGAGTCTCCCAAAGTTTATTTCACAAAATGAAATGCAGTTTGTTTAGAATTTGTGCAGTTAGCAAAACCCTTTAAAGCTCATGCATAAGTTATTTTTTACATTCTTATAGCTGTTTTACAACTTCATCTAAAAAGCATCTTAAACAAGTAACAGAGGCAGCAGTGGCCTAGTGGGTAAGGAATAGGTCTCAGGATTGAAAGGTCATCAGTTCGAATCCCAGGCCATTAAGTTGCCCTGAGGTCCCATTGAGCAAGTTACTAGCCCCTCCCCCAGCACTGGACATGGCTGCCCATTGCGGGGCAGAATGTGTATGGGTTAAAGGCACCGAATGCATTTCATTCACTGAGTGGAGTGCTGTGCTGTGCTCACAGTGGCAAATAGTCACTTTCACCTGCGGCAAATTAGTTTAAAAGCTATTTCAGGACTGAGAGTGGACTCAGAAGTCAACTGCCCATTGCACCCCTATCTTTTCATGTATTTTAAAATGGTTTATGTTCACATGATACATGTGGGCTGATCTTTTGTCCATCAAGGACACAGAGTGGAACTTCATGACAGGAAGCTATAACATAAGCAAGACTAAATAAAGAGACTAGTAGAAAATATCTATACCGACATAACACACAAGATCTCATAAACCAGCAGTATGCTCTCACTGACAGATCAGAGACACAGTTCTAAAAAAAACAAACACATCTACACAAAAAAGAATGCCAGTTCTGACTGAATGTGACCTTTGACTCAACTGTCCAATCCAAACAGTTCTATTCCATCCAAAATTATTATCATAATTCCACTATTTTTTTTCTGGAAAGTTACCTCGGACAAAGAGAACAGATGGGGAAGGCTTGAAGTCTCCTTCCTGCACGCCACCCAACCACCACAACACCTCCACTGGTTCAGGCGGGCCAATAGCTGCACACGTCAGGTTAAAGGGAGCCCCTGGAAATGTAGCTACATCCTGAGGTTCTTCTGTAAAGTGGGGCACACCTGAAAACAAAGTAAAAAAAAAAGCCATTAAACTAAAAAGAAACTGGCTTAAGGAATGCTTGTCAACATTATCTTTCATTTATACATATGATATAATCCCATATGTTTCAGCAGCAGATAATACCAGTAAGTGCAGCTACAGAGAAGGATCAGATGATGAGCGGGTCGCTCTGATCTACCTTCTACTGTGATCCATGCAGGCTCAGAGGAGATGACAGTGCCGAGATACTCAACCTCACACCAATACTTCCCAGCATCTTCCTGCTGGACTGACTTCACACTGAAGATATAATGTAACAACACAGTATTCATAAAGAAATGCAGAGTTTCTACTGCTTGAACAGAAATGTGATACATAGACAATGGCAGACATTTAGCAAATAATTATGGTAGACAAATTAAAAGCCAGGCCCCCAAGAATCATTAGAACAGTGCCAGAGAGAACTGGAAGGAAGGATGAGCAGCGCTGTTCTAAAGGATGTTCTCTCAGCTGGTGTTTTGGTGATGGAGGTGTACAAACTGCTCATGTGTTTTTCCCTAAACATTACACTAAAGGATGAGCATCACCCACACTGAATGTGCTGTTTTGACAATAATTCTCTATTCACTTAGTTCTTTCCCATGGATCTTAATGCTAATGGTAATTTAGGAGCTCTAACGCTCAAGTATTACTCAGGGCTGCCCTTTAAACTTGTAAGAGCAGTCAGAGATTAAAACGCTTGTTGTTTTTGTGAGACTCATGACACGTCTCAGTAAAAGTGCTTTCCGCTTCAGTTTCTCACGACATAAACATATCACTGTAAAAACTTAGAGTGTGACACAGGTCACTTGTCTTATCTGTACCATGTTGTCAGCATGTTTTCACTCAAGCTCAGGTTTTAGAAAAATTTCATGACACTTCTGAGTGTATATTGATTGTGTCCCCACTGAAAATATCACAAGTTTGCTACATTACTCAGCACAGCCCTTCAACAAAGTCTGAGTATATAGAACATATTGGATCTTAGCTGTGGTCATCCATATTAAATGGGTTTCCTAAAAGGCTGTAGTTTGTTTATTTATTAATATTGAATGTATGTTTTCTTGGCTTTGGCGCAGAGCGAGGCCTGGATTTTGAGGAAAGCCTGCTGTTTCTTCTTTTCTTTTTTTATGGTGTGTCTTACTACTTATTCATACTTGCAAAGTATGGTCTTTGTTGTCTAAAAAAAGGAAAATGTTATAAAAGGATATCTTTAATAGGGTGTTTATGGCTTGATTGCATTTTGCAGTGCACCTGTCTGGAAACACTGATTTGAGTTATTTGTCATCCACCTTTATTAAATATTTACCAGTACTGATGTACAATTATTGATTTTTTAAGAAGTGTTGATAATGGATAACTAATATATAGTAACCGTTATATCCAGGGTTAACATTCAATTGCATTAAGTGGAAACATCTTCACAGTTCCATTTAAAGAAATAGTGAAACATGTAGGTGTGAAGAACCTTTCAAAAGTTTAAAGAACCTCTAAATAATATAAGGGTTCTTGTTGGTAGGGCTTAACACAGAATCGTTTTTATGCTGAAACTGCAATTTGAAAGACTACAATTTCATAAAAGCGACACTGAACTTTTTAAAATAAAATTGAAACAGTGGACGGATTCAACTCTTCCAAAAAGAGAAATGTCCTGGTTGCTAGCCACTTTTTAGAAGTAATGTTGCATATTTTACTTGATTATTTGTATTACAATGCATATACTTTTCCTGAGGTCAAAAAACTACATGAAAAACTACATGAATTGTACATTTCTGCGAACCTTTCTCCTGTTTGCTTAACAAGTCTGTGTAAGAAAAGATCAGAATAACATCAGGTTTGTAAGACACTCTTTCAGCAGGGAGTTCTAGTGCACACACATGTTGACTTCATCAATGTAGACCTAAATATTCTGATTATGTTACATATCTGATTTTCTTTCTAAATCTTGTATATAAGCAGTGTTGCCAGGCACTACCTGAAAGTTAACACAGTGACGGAAAAATGACTCTGCATTAAAGTAAATGAAGAACCCTTTATTGAAGTATAATAAAAAAGAAATGGGCAGTTCCGCAGTTACTGTGCAATAACTGTATCAGGTCAGACCATGGAGTACCACTGAAGAAAAGACATTTTAAACAGAGTTGTTTGAGCTTCCTACTGATACTTTGAAGACCTGTAGTCTCAGACTCAGACTGATTATTATCCTGGTCCAGAAACTGCCCACCACGTCTAGCACGTCAGCACTCGTGCCACGGATTAGCATTTGGCCACACATGCTTGCATTTCGAACAGCCTCTCAATTACTCATGGCTTGCTCGACAAATATTGGTCACCTTAAAGGATGACCAAACCAGCTTGCGGGTCAGAATAAACATGTACACCCAATCCCTACCGATAATCTCGGATGTTTTCTGCTTGGTTTGATGTTTTGATTTACTGAAGGTCAGCATGAATGTATTTGATTTTGTCATACCAATGTGCTAGTGTTATAACTCTTCACTGTGTGCTTGAATTTGGGTGTGGTAAAGGAGAAAGGTTTTCAGGGTAGTGCACTGCCGTGAGGTTTTTTTATTTACCGGCTAAACTGAGAAAAGGCCACCTAATGCTTTTTAACCAGCCACATTTCCTCTCCACTTCACTCACTGCTTTTTTCTACAAATCTCCTAGATAGGCATGCAGCATGGAGAAAAACCTCAGAGCCCTATATGTCACTGTTAGGACATCAGGTTCTTCAGACCGGGTGTGCAAAATGATGCGTTCGGACTTTATAAAGGATAATATGTAGAGCAAAGCATATTCTTTTTTTTAATGCATACCGAGTTGTTCTGTGGAGTTAATTGATGATCAACCATCACATCATAACGGTCAATCTGTGGTTACAAAGCAGACTGGACTTTTTCAAGCTACTTCAAACAATGAAATACAATCTGAAAGTGATTTTAGTGCCAGGATTCAAAGTCATATCTGGTACAGCAGTAAACGGTAAACCATTTAACTGATGACAGAAGCTCCTCACAGGAGGAAGATATCACAGCGGAACTCCTGGGACTAAAACACAGAAAGACTGAAATATTTCATCTAGAGATCATCTTCCAGATCAGGCTTAGTGCAGTTCTTACTCTGTGACCTGATCCCAATGAAAAAGTAGCAGCTCAGGAACATTCCTACCTGTGAAAGGTCTCCCAGTGATGGGCATCGAGAGTGATGTACATCTGATCCATGCTGTATAGCTTTTCTCCATCTTTCATCCACACAATCTCTGGCTCGAACAATCCCTCCATGGCACAACCCAGATGGGCCATGTTACCCTGGGTAACAGTGAGGTTGGCAGGGCTCTTGGTGAACTTCAGTGCTGTCAAGACAGACAACACACAGTACGCACTGAAACATCTAATTGGTCTCTTTTGTAAAACACGTAATAGTTTTCCTTTACTGATAAAAGACTTTCATGTATGATATTATGTAAGGGCACCTAAAGGAGTTGCCATTCCAACATCAAATTTTGCAAAACCAGTGCCATGAACAGCTTCTACAGCCAACTATTCGATCTCTATTGTGCCAGGACCACAACACAGATATTTTCCAGTGCCCAGGCTCTGACTCAGGCTAGCAGATGTGATGCAAAGTGCAGAGGAATAAAAGCTCTCTGGTGTGGAGTCAGACTACAGCTGGCCTCAGCAGTCCAGCAGCTCCAGCCAAAACAGCCTGATCAATGGTCACATTCACTGGCCATGCAGGGACTCATAGGAGGACTATTAGATGACGAACCCAATATGCATTGGTGGGAAGAAAACAGTGCCAGTATGAGTTAAATAACACAGATGATTTATTGGAGAAAAAGCAAGGACTTGTGTGGCTTTGCAAGCATCTACTGCTGTGGCTGAAGCCATTACCAAGTCTATCAGCTTCAATACATCAACAAAATCATCAGCTACCCTTCCGCAAGGGACAACAGGACAGGATTTTGTCTCCCCAGTGGACTGTCCATTGTTTACTGCTGGCTTCTTCTATTAACCTGTAATTCTCCCTGTTTAAAGACGCTCCCTGATAATAATGTAAACTTAGCTTGTTTTCTTCTTTTCAACCCAAAGGCTCAATGCGATTCCACAGGTTTTGAAGCTGTTTAGCCTGGAATTATATTAAACGAATGATGTCAAACCCAACGACGACTATCAAACCAATCACGTATCCTGGATGCAATTAAAAGAGTCTAATTAAGCCGCGCTTATTAAAGTCTCCGCCCTTAATTCAGAAATTCCGACCAAACTCACCTCGAATTTGTTCGGAGAAGCGCACAAGGATGAGTATGATCCAAAGATAAATCCCCATCATGGCATCCTCTGAAACTAGGACTCGATCAGTTTAAACTCGGGTTTAAATCTACACGAACTTTCACCGCAGCTGGACTGAAGCGTCTGCTGGGAGCAGCGAACAGACTGCCGGACTTCATCACGCTGGACACACTTCCCAAACACCGAGCACAACACACGGTCCCGCTCGCCCCACCGGGCACTTTGTTAAGCTGAAAGTTACTCCCGGGACACTGAACTGTTCTCGATGCTCGAGGGAAGGTGTGGGCCTCCTTCTGGCGCCCCCTCGCGGCGGAATCGCGCACGTTTACATTTACAGCATTTATCAGACGAGCTTCTCCAGAACGACTTACACCAGAGCTTCACCTCCGCATCTGATCTTCATTCTAGTAACCCGCTAAAGATCAACAGCTACTGATTAACCATTTTTCAGCCAACAAGCTTACTAACCTGGTCACTGATAGGTACTGGTGCCATAAGTGCACAGGGTAGTGACTACTGATTAGTGACTAGGGCCCTGGATCGCAAAGTTGTGGGTTCGAATCCCAGACCAGCAGGTTGCCCTGAGGTACCTTTGAGTAAGGTACCGTCCCCATCACTGTTCCCCAGAGCACTTTAAATAGCTGCACGTGTGTTTTAAATGCAGAGGTTGTGTTTTGCAATGACAAGCTGTCACTTTCCCTTCAAATAGATAAGAGCCAAACATTTCTGTGGTTTTTTAGGTAGAAAAAGAAGAGAAGAACATGTAGAAAGGTATAAGAGTAGAAGTGGATAGGGAAGGTTTTTCTGCTTGGAATTCCTTGAACGGGTGGGACTTCAGATGACACTTGAAGACAGCAAGGGATTCAGCGGTTCTGACCAACAGAGGAGATTTATTCCACCACTGAGGAGCCAGGACTGAGAAGAGTCTTGATGCATGTTCTCTTGAGGAGAGGAAGTACAAGGAGAGCAGTGCTTCTGGGGGAACAAGAAGAGACACTTTGTTTGATAAGTGCAGTCAAGTAAGAGGGTGCAAGGCCATTATTGGCCTTATAAGCAAATGTTCAAGATTTAAAAATCGGTGCAAGCAGACCCAGGAAGCCAGTGCAGGTCCCGTAGCAGAGGTGGAGTATGAGAGAACTTGGGACAAGTTTTACGGCAGCGTCTGATTCAACTGCGGTGCTCTTCTTGCCTTCATTGGTAGACCCACCAGAAGAGAGTTACAGTAGTCTAGTTTGGAGTTGACCAGAGACTGGACAAGCAGCTGGGTAGCCTGGTTGGTGAGGAATGGGTGAATTCAGATGTTCTTCGGATGAAGGGAAAGTGTCCGCAAAACCTGGAAGGATTGATGATATGAGAGGAAGAAAAAGAGCTTATCAGACGTGACACCAAGATTCCTTGCAGTCTTAGAGTGGAGTATAAGTGAATTTCTATAAGAACTTCTATAAGTAGTTCTGTCTCAGGTATGTCTAACATGTCTCTAAAGGTTCTGTTGGCCATCATCCGTGACTATTTGTCAGCAAATGTATAAATTACATATAAATGTATAATCTGATAGAAATTAGATGAATGCTCATATGTAGCAAACACCTATTAAACTAAACCTGGTAGTAATTTTATTTTAGTAGTTTTGTATTTTTATTATACTTAAAATAGAAATACTCCCTTAAAGCTTGCTTTGTGTGATTTTATAGGATTTGTTTTTATACTTTAAAGAACATTTCTTCATGCTGAGCACAAACATGATGGCTGAGTGCTACCAAAGCTAAAAATCTCAAGTATGCCTTCATTTTATGACGCCCCCAAAATATAGTTTGCTTTTTTATATAAAACAAAAATGACCCAGTATAAATGAAAAAATGAATACTATTGTAAAGTGATGATCATGATGATTAATGAACATTTTTCTATTGCTGATTTAGTTATGCTTTTTCTCCACACATTCCACTGTAAGATAAGCAGAAACTGAAGGTGCCATTTCAAGGCCGTTAAGTCAGCAGAATATGTAAACAATGCTGACAAGCTGGTCTCAAGATTAATCTCTGAATGATTTATAAAACTGGCCTTTGTTATTCATTCTTTAGATGAAGAGGTGTCCTTGTGACGTCTCTATCTAAGCTCACATTTTCTTTTTTTTAAATAACTCTTATCTGTATTTGAGGTCCAGCTTTGAGAATCTCTCTCTCTCTCTCTCTCTCTCTCTCTCTCTCTCTCTCTCTCTCTCTCTCTCTGTCTCTCTGTCTCTCTCTCTCTCTCTCTCTCTCTCTCT